>ML777565.1:262081-303292 GCA_009831015.1 Picea engelmannii | reverse complement strand
GACTTGGACAACATACTGCGGGCCTATCTCTCAGATAAAGCCATCTAACAACTCACATAATAATTGTGCATCTTTTGTATATGCACTTGCATCAACACTTTTGATAAACATTGTCCCCTTGGGACAATTAACCAAGAAGTTTAGAATTGATTTGCCCTTCCCATCAGTCCACCCATCTGACATCACGGTGCATCCGGTGGTCTTCCATGTTTCCCTGAGCTGAGCTAATCTTTCTGTGCAGTTGGCCTTTTCCCCTTGAAGGAGATGCCCTCTCAAATCCTGATAGGAAGGGCCCCTATACCCCGGGCCAACAATTGCAACAGCTTCAAACATGGGATGGTAGAAGGGGTTATTGGCAATGTTAAAAGGTATATCACTCCAAAGAAAACATTTGGCCACAATCTTATCGGCCTGCTCCGTCTCTTTTTTTTTAATCAATGACCAAATAGAAGGTTGCCCCCCAGGTGTTGACCTCATCACAAAGTAAGATGAGGTTGATGAGGGGGCTGCAAAAGTTGAGGGGATTGCAGATGTTGAGGGCCCTATGGCTGAGTAGTGGGATTGTGGTACTGGTCCCCCCTCAGAGGCACTTGTTCCAGTGTATCTATTTGCAGTGGAATGTGCAAGTTCATTTTTGCGAGCCTTGGTCGCATCCCTCTTATTAGCCATATCAATGAGTGATTGGTTTGCAATACACATAATTTCCACGGTACTATTTGGACAAGGATCCACATTAAACCTAGGGATTTTGGCAAGGTGGTATTTCAAGCGGCTAATTCCTGCAAAAATCCTTTTGCTGCAAAGATTGCATGTCAATACTTGTCTATTGGGAAGTTGCACTGGTTCACCATACACCCACATTGGATCCAATGCCTTCGGCATTTTCTTTAGATGAAAATATTAAACCTATGGCACAAAAACAAAAACAAAATAAACACACGATAATGCAAAGGTTAAATAATAAGAGATAGATGAATTAGTATGATTGAATCTTCCATTCAAAAACAACAAGAAAAGGCACATTGCAAACCCTAGCCTAACTCTAAAAAATTTAAAAACAAAGTTCAAATCTTCAAGTTCAAACTTCAAACAAATAAAAGAAAAACGTTTTTGATCATACCTGGAAATCTTGATCTCTCTGCTGGCACTAATGTAAGCAAGATCCTTGGCTTTCTCCTCCTCGGATAGATGCACAATGGCTTTCCTCACACCTCTCTAGCTCTCTCACACTTCACAAATGAAATAATGACCAAAAAAAGGCACCCACGGCCTCTAAAACCCCACTAGCGCGCACTTTACTTGCAAAAAACCTCAGTAGGCCGACATTTTGTATCGACTCGGGACACATTGGCAAAATATCGGGAGTTAATGAAAGTGTCGCGACACTTTCAAAGTTTCGGATATGTCGCGAAATTTTCGGGGGAAAGTTTCGACCAGGGGAAAATGTCGGAGACATATCCGACATATTCGATATTTCGGAGATATATTCAACAATGATCTTAACTACCTTGCCAACTCATCTTCTTCCTGCTCAACGCTCCCTCGTGCTGCTTGCAGTAATCATTCTGGGGGATTTCCTGAAGATTCTCTTCTTGATTCTAGCATGCATGCGGTGTCTTCTTGATTTCCGGCTCGTATCACAAAACTTGGACTTGTTATCTCAGAAACTGTAGGTTGGAAAAAGCCCAACCCAATCCACTGGATGACAATAACGGTGGGAGAGCTTACCCACTGTCACCTTAGATAAACCCTCCCTAGCTTCTGTGGAGGAAGAATCCAACACAAGGGGGAGTCCCGGGTGACCCTAGGGGGAAATGAAGTGGATAGTGAGAGTATGGAAGTGAAACCCCTATAGGTCAAGATACTAAGTGAGAAATGGCTTGATAACGAGTCTCAAAGATGGTTTATGGTTTCCAAAGTGCTCGAGTACATGCGAAGGATGTGTGTACCTGCCTGCGAAAAAAGAAGGAACACGTATACAAGTTAAGTGGACAAGCAAGTTAAATTTGCTGTCCCTAATTGCAACAGTAAACAAGAATATATGTTAGCAAGGAAGACAACTAACCACTGCAGATTTAACCACTTAAAACATCAAAGATGGGTTGAGAAATGAAGCACACAACATGTAGGTAAATTCCCAACACTTTAGCACAAACTTTAGTGGTATTAGAGGGCTGTTATAAGATTTTTTCAGAGTATATTTGTAACAGCCAAATGGCTGTAGCAATGTTTTTCTACAGCAGAAGATTTCAACCCACAAAACAAGCAAGTAAACCACCCAAAAAATGCGCTGAGACTAGTAGATTATAGGGGCAGTTTATTAGCAACTTTTGACTGTTGAAAAATGAGTTATGATTGAAGTAAAGAGAAGTTTGCTGCAGCCCTAATGGCTGTAGCTTAAACTTATTACAACAGCAACAAATACTTAGAGAAGTGAGATGCCCTAGTGGGCCAAACTAGCCTTAAGCACAAGCAAAAGTTTCCAACTTAGACAATTACAATATCTCATGTTTTCACGTATCCCAATGCAAAGATTTTGTTTCTCCAATGCAAGAAGATTAGTGCCTTTAACTATTGGGTTGTGGAGTATCAAAAATTAAAGAGCTAGTTGAGCTATTTCCTTGGGGGTGTAAGCCCTTTTACTCCCCAAGGAAAGCTAAGCTAGCTAGGAAAAACCCTAGGAGGGTGTAAACCCTTTTACTCCTCCCAGGAATTCCTTATGCAACAAAGTATTTCAAGACAAATATAATGGACTTAGTGGGGTTTTATGCACTTATACTCCTTAAACACTTAAGCAAATTAACCTTGAAACCAAGAAGAGAAGCATTAGCAACAAAGATTCCTTACCTAGTCCAAGCATTAACAAGATGAACCTTCTTTTAACCAAGAAAATCCACCACAAAGCAAGAAATAGTCCTCCACTAGAGATAGCTCATCATCCATCCATCCAATAGCCAAAGTAAAACCATTAAAACAACAAGTGACAAGAGAGATATGAAAAAAATGCCCAAGTAGGGCGGAAATTTTAGCCAAGGAGTCTCTTCTCCAAAAATGTTATGTTAAAATGACAAGAGTTTGATCTCTATTTATACTAATCCTCTAAAATGAGTTTGTCCACTTAGTTTTAGCGTAAACCACAAAGTAAGGGGTCAACAACCCTTACTTTGCCCCTTTACAAGTTAAATTAAAAATGCACAATAGAAACCCTAATGTGACGTTCATCCCTCTTATAGGGTGACTTTTTGACACTTTTTGCAAGTCGTTGGAGTGGAAAGTAGAAGTCGTTGGGCCTTCTAGGTCCTCCTTCTCATGCGATAGGTCTTCCTCCAAGCCAAGCCTTCTCCCATCAAATTGTGCCAAGTGTCAAGAAACAATAGCACCACCACCACAACCCTAGCCCTAAGGTGACATCAACCTCCTCAAAAGTGACGTTTTAGTCTCAAGAGAAAATCGTTGGGCTAGCAAAGGGCTGGGTTAGATCCTTCGAGGTGTCTCCTCAAGGCCTCCAAAGGCTAGCATTGTCGTCTAGTGTATGGGCCATGGTATCCAACCTGTGGGCTTCAAGCCCCAAGGAAGCCCAAGCTAGGCTTGTTCTTCCAAATCTGTCCACCAACTAGGTCTTGCAAAGACGATGAATGCGCCCTCCAAGGATCTCAAGTCAAATGCATCGTGATAAGTAAATCAAATCAAGAAAAGAGCCATCTAAGCATGTACATCCAAACCACCTTATCAAAATAAACAAGTGCTCAAAGACCCTATGCAATTTGCCAAGTTTGGGTATGGGAGGGTTGATAAGGCGACCTATTTGGGTGAATTGTACCTCAAGTTTAGGAGTGTTTTCCAAGTGGACCCCTCTCTAAGACATGTAGACAAAGTGACATGGATAGGGGCAAGACTCTTGGGCATGGGGTTCATGATATACAAGGGATCGTAGTATCTCATTTATAGGTGCCTTTGTAGAGGGTGTGATGCACCTTCATTTTCAATGCCACCTTTTTCCAAGCCCATTTATTGCCTTTTGTCTTTTTAAGATGTTTCCAAGTTGAAGCCAAGGTGGGGCTTCTACCTAAGCATGAAAAACAATGCTCCCCTTGACTGTACCTTGGTCACATCATGTTTCCCCAAGTTGAAGTCATGTGTGGGGCTACTACCTAAGCATGGAAAACAATGCCCACACATGCTCCACCTTAGTTGGTAGTTTGTATTAGTTATTTTCCACGGGTCCCATTAGTTTCTTATGAGAGACATTTCATTGTCCTCGGGATCCCTGGGTGAGCATCTAGAAGGTTCATGATTGGATTTTATCTTTTTCCAACTACAAGCCTCCGGGCCTTCAACCCCTTCTTCCCATGAAATGAGGGACAATCCCGTCTTGGGTCAATACACCCAAAAATCCCAAAAGGTAAGGAGATAAAGTGTGGAAAGTGACAAGTATGGTCGGGAATGGCACGATGGCTCGTGAAGAGGACCTCCCAGTAGCAAACCTATCCCTAAGGGTGACCCACTTATTAGGTGTGATGTCAACCACCAAAGTGAAATAGGGTAAAGAGCATAATTTCCAAGCAAACGTTAGATAATCAAAAGCAGTTTTAAATGCAACAAATTCAAATGCCTCAAATATTGAAATGACACTCACCATGATACCTGGCTTGTACCTCATGGAGCAATACCCAATGTCTTCTGGAAGCTAGTTGATGTGGTGGATACCGTCACGATGAACCTGGAACTGTGGTGGCGAGTTAGGTCTTTGTCTGTGCAAGTGGACACTGCTGGTCAAGCTATCTCTCGGTACTCCATGTCTGCAACCTAAGGGCCTTGAGACATCATCTCCTTAGTTATCTCTAGGAATTGGAGTTAATAGGACCGACCCGCATTTGGCAGGACTAAGACTGGCAAGCAAATAACAAAACTTGACCTAATGCGCACGCCTCCTATCACCCATTGCGCAACTGCTTGAGTGTGTGCAAAACTAAAAGGCACGCACAATTTCGTTTTTGTGCGTGCATGATATTACTGAATACTTTGAGTGCCAACAACAAGCCAAAAGGGAGCGGGAAAAAAATGAAAAATAGCCACAAGTGGTTGAGTGCTTTGAGCTTCATGTAGGAGGTCTTGGGGTTCATTCCCTATGCTAGTTGCCTTTGTTGTGTTCCTAACTCAGTGTCCCTATTGGGTGAGTTGTTGTAATTGACATCGACAGGTTTGCACTAGTTACCATTTGTGAAGGTGGTGAGGTGCTCAAGAGTGTGTGTGTGTGTGTAGGCCATGGGAAAAATGAAAGAACGAACTTGGAGTTGATGCTCTTACCCTTGATAGTATTTTGGAGCCTTAGATAGAGCAACAAACACAATCTTTCATTCCTGAGTACAGTTTGATCTTAATATAAGAGGAAAATAGCTGAAAAATCGAGAGGAAGTCTCACAACATCGTTAACATGAAGGACATAAGTTTTAAGGCTCATAAATTGGAAATTCGATACTGTAATAGCCTAAACTGGCACCCTAGTGGAAAGTCCAACCACGTGCTATATTGGGGAAACTAGATGGGAATTGCACCACTATCACCTCAGTATAATATCCCCTTCACATTAGGCCAACTCCAAAAATCTAAGGGGGGTATCCCTATTTACCAATGATAGATTGAGTAAATCTCTTTAGTGAATTAATACCATGCAAGCCTATGATTTACTTCAATGAATCCACAATATATATGCCATTGCAAAATACAAGGAAGGATTCCAACAAGTGATTAATTGCTTCAAGATAACCAATTAAATCAATAACATAAACCACAATCTTTCCACTTGAGAGATAAGAGTTAGGAGCTAGTGGATGTGTGTGAAAAATCTGATTTAAATATGAACACGAAAGACAACTTTAGATTTGCATTAAGATGATTAGCATTCCAATAAATAACACTTAGAAGAGGCTACTTGCAAATAAATCACTTTAAGCTACTACTTTAATGCACTAGGAATGAAATCAGCGAGCATAAATTGATGGTGAAATGTGTGCTTTAGGTGCCAATCAATTATATGCTAAGTTAGGGACTAGCTTAAGGCTATCCCACACTTCTAAATCTGTTTTAATGATGAAATAACGCCAAATTTCAGATTTAGAGTGAAGAGTAAAACCATCCAAGAGAAGGAATCTCCACTTCTATGCAAGACGTCTTGGATGTTATCGCTAGGGCTTGATGTATGCAACAAAATAACAGCCCCAAGATGTTAGAATCAAACTCACAATAGATATATCAATTTAATAAACAAGAACTTGAAACAAAAGAGTGAATTCCCCCTTAGGGTTTCCAACTTCAGCACTAGAATTCACCCAAACAGTCTCCAAATGAATGATAAGCATTTTTAAATGATTTAGAGATGAATTTCACCGCTAAAAATGTAAGATAAACATGTAACAATATTCTAGTTAATGAAATAGAAGCCAGGTCTATAAATAAATGAGCTTTTAAACATAAAACTTAGACCTAGGGTTTCTTCAAATCTGATTTTTATTGCTGTTATGTAATTTCCAGATTTGAGAAAGCCCTAAAATCAACCCAAAAACAAGATAAATAAAACTTTGAAGCACGATGTTAGAGGGCCGATTTTTCCTTTTAGGGGTTAGAGATGAGAAATTAAGCATAGACCCTTGAATAACTAGTCTAGGAAATGAAATAAACCACGAAATTTGTACTAGACTAGGAAATAAATTCAAATTAAGATTTTCTCTTTGATATTTTCCATTAGATTTTCTTTTAAACAAAATAAAATAAAAGATTTAGAATTTTGGGGTTTTATGGTTGGTTGTTGGGAGAAGACAAGTGCCTTATTCCAACTAGGGCTTCTGGGGTCAAGAAGTATGCCCTTCTTAGAATCGGTCTATCTTATCTTAATGGATTAGGCTAAGAGAGTAGAACCCTAGGACCAAAATAGTCTCCTATCTAATCAAGATAAGCTATGTAGATCAAGACCCTACAAGAAGGGGTTCCCAAAGTAAGCACTTTCACCAACAAGATCAACTATATCTTGAATAAAGTAATAACTACCCTTGCTAGGGAACCAAAGGAAAAATAAAACAAGGAATTGAGCACTTACCAAACTAATAAGAGAAGAAGGGACAAACCCTAAAACGTCTGCCCTCCAAGTGGTAGAATTACCCTTCAAATGGATCGATCTTGAAAGCTTGTAGTAGTCTTGAGCAAACACACAAATATTTGATGCACAAAAAATAAACCAAGAGAGAGAGAGAGATTTCCAAGCATCGACACCAAAACCTCAATAGGTTCTTCAACAAAATTGTATTCTCAAAGAAGTATCCAACAACAACAACCTTCTATTTATAGAGGAGGCATCTACATCCTTCTCATTCTTTATTATTTTGTATCTCCTAAAATCTAGCCTAGGAGAATTACAAAAAATGACTTGTCTCCTAATTAACCTAAAGAGATCAAGTCATGATACAATAAGAATGTGCCACATGTATAATAAACCCTCCAAGAGAGGAGGTCGTGCAAGTAAAAAGAGGTCGACTAGGGTCAAGAAGCCTCAATGTCTCTCCAAAGTGTAAGGGGAGACCCTCAAAACATGCCATAATGCTCCTCCAATGAAGAAAGGTCCAAAATAATCCAATGTGTAGCCTCAAATCAAGGGTTGTTCACACGTGTGAGGTCTCCAAGGTTCAAAAGGGAGGATGGCTACTTTAATCAAGCTAAAACGTCCAAGTGTGAGGTCTCTAAGTTGAAAGATTGTCCTCATATCATGCAAGTAACCGCCACAAATCATGGAATGACCCTCTCCAAGTCAAATGGTGTCCACACATGCTAAAACGGCTAGTAGACAAGTTCTCCAAAGGGGTCAACCCTCAAATCAAGTGAATGATGTGTCCAAAAGTGATGGAGGAGGAGAGCACTCAAGGATCTAGGCTGTGGCATGTCGAGAGGTGACCCATGCATGTGGAAATAGCTCCGATGTGTCTTGGTCCTTGGACGATGTGACTAGTGCCTTGGGATCCACAAATTGCCTCGAGATTTGTGAAACTGCCTCGGGAAATGTGAAACTGTATGAGCAACTTTAGAATCGTGTACACGAGTCCATGGCCAAAGTGTGACAAATACATAAGAGGGCACATGATAAGTGTGCTTCCATAGGTATGACAACCTTTACAACATGAGCAACAGTTTTACATGGAGTGAAGTGAGACAACCTTGGGGCTCTCTAGGTCATGTGTCCTAGTGGATCCATCCCGAGACCCATGTTTAGCTACCCAGGTCATGAATGATCAACATGGAACCAATTTAATGGTTTCCAAGGGATAGTTAGCTACGCTGTAAGAGCAAGGCATATCTTGAAATGGGGACTAAGAGGAAGGGCCATGACCAACCACAAAGGGTTTAGAGCTACCACCTAGGTGAAACACCTTTACATAGATCATCTAAGCGTGGTCCCATAAAATACATGAGTACAAAATGATCACCTTTTTGGCTGATACATGATACAATAATACAAAGCATCATGGTGGCACAACTGATCATGGAACTCTGAGCTCGAATATCATCAAGATAGGCACAAAATCTGTTCATATGATGGGTCACATCTGGTGAAAAATATATGAGGTGCACCGAAGTGAATCTGAGGTGTAACAGGTATGATTTGTGTCTTTGAATTCTTCTTGTTTGATGTTGAAAATAATTGTGTTTCCTGTATCTCCCAGGGAGTTTATTAGGTCTCGTAGAATCAGAGCTGCAGCAAGATGCCCTAATGGAGGGCCTGAATTTATTGATTAATAATCAGAGAATTGGCTTGTAACCTGGAAAGCATGCAGTTTATGAGCTTAACATTGACGCAGAAATATATTCATGGATTGGATGTTCATATTCGATGAGTATACTGCTTTGTTACTGGATGTCACATTGATGGCCAAATAAAGCACAGAACCGCAGTGGAGTCTTTTGGATTAAAATTCGTGAAGGAGACACAATAGATCAAGGCCGTTGAAAAGGCAAAATTTGTCGTGGGAAATTTTTTGGAAGAGGCTAAACAGCTGCCATTGTATTTCCATGAAGTAGCAAGAAGCAGCTTTTAACATCGGGGCTAATATCTGCTCTGTGTACAGGGAGGCGTAATGCTCTGCACTATTGTTCCCTTACCAGCAGGTTTTAAATGTAGCTAGAGTGGGAATGATATTATAAAAAACTCCTGGATTTTGTGGGGCCAGCTGTGGGTAGCCTCTAATTGTTTGGTAGAATGCATAAGCAACTTCAAAAATCCCATTTCTTGTTTATTATGATACTATAATATTACTACAATTAGTTAAAAAAGCTTTAGAATTCTACCTCAAGAAGTTCGAAATAACTTTTGGTAACACAGATTGAAGAAGAATGGTTTAACGATGAATGCTCGCTTATCCAATTTTTACTGGACATGTATTATATATTCCATTCTTATAAAATGGATTCTCATCTTATATGACATTGACATTTGCAAACTGCAACTACAAATTGCTTGCTAATTGTTCCATTATCTGATGATGACTTAGTCTTATGACTCGTACATTTTCATCTGCAATATTCTCTGTAGGGATAAACTGTTTCTGGATTCTCTTCCTTATATATACAAAGTTTCCCTAAAGTGAAGTATCTTACTAATCAAAGTAATTTGATTTCAGAACTGTGGAATTGTTTTTGTAACGTATACTTTACATATTTGTTATCTTTTGACAGGTACAAGCTGATCTCCACTATATCAAGGATGACATATTAGCATTGGAGAAACGAAGACTGGAATTGTCTAGAGTTAGAGAAAGATATTCTAGGAAATTACATATGCCTTCAGATGAGCCAATGGACACTACATTAGGTCATGCTGCAATTGATGATGGAAATAATGTTCACACATCTTTTGTACGTGGTGGCCAAGGTGGTGCTATGTCAGGGAAATTTCAGCAGAAAAAGGCTGAAATCAAAGCACAAGCTAGTTCTCAAGGGATGCAATCAAGAGCTAATTTTTGTCATTCCGATTCCCAGGTTTTGCCTACCTTGTCAGGACTGACGATCGCAAGGAAAAGAAGAGTCCTTGCACAGGTAACTTAAATATCGTGGTTGCTGTTAAATGAAAGCTGGAATTTACGTTATAAGTATGGTTCATTTTGTGCCTTTGTGATTGAGACTGTTGTCAATAATTTTAATTTTGTGTTTTATAAGCTCCAAAATTTTCAACTCCAATCTTTATTAGCCAATATAAATTGGAAGACAAGCATGTCTTCATTATTCCTAAGTTATAACTTATAAGAACATGAGTTTTTAGCATTCTGATACAAAGGTGATACATCTTAAAGTAACATTCCGATTTTGCAGAGGACTGTTTTATTCTATTATGAATTTGTTACTGGATTTTGCAAATTCTTGAAAATTCTTGATCTATTTTCAGATGTATTGCTTGGCCTTGTTTACATAATCGGATGGAAAATCAGGAGAGACAGAGGGAGAGATCTTGTGAGGCAAATTTAAGTTCGGGGCTAATATATATTATGGTTATATAATTTCTTGTCTTGGGTGGATTATTCCAAGAAGACAATGACACAGGTTTCTATTGTTTGTCATGTTTACTAGTATTTTGTGCGGGACCACTCTTTTAAAGTCCCACGTTATCTTTCTTTTTCCAAACAGTTTGATGATTTACAAGAGTGCTACTTGCAAAAAAGGCGACGCTGGGCCACTCAATTGCGAAAACAATGTGATGGTGGCTTGCGAAAAGAAAGGGATGGGAATATTATTAGTAGAGAAGGCTATCATGCAGGCCTTGAGGAATTCCAAACTATTCTTACAACATTTACCCGATACAGGTTTAACCTTTTTGTTTGTCCTGTATGCTGATAACTGTTCTTTGATCTCAATTTGACTTGGCTATGAATGTAGATTATTTGTCTATTAACTTCTTGCCATATTGATTTTCTCAGGTAGTACCATTTTAATCCATATTTTCATTGTGTATTTTGTAGTCGTTTGCGGGTCATTTCAGAACTTCGACATGGGGATCTTTTCCACACTGCGAATATTGTATCAAGGTGGGTAACATTGTCTTTTTGGATAATATTTCTTGTGTTTTAGGGGCTCCCTTTTTTCACTTATTGCTGACTGGTAAGTTCGTATGAAATTGTCATGTCTTTTGCCAAGGAAATGGTGGGTGGCCATGAGGCCAGAGGAAGCTGTAAATTATGTATTGAGATATTTGCTTGGCTGGTGTTCACATTAGAATATCCTGAATTCTAACAGCAGGCATAATAATTAAGAAGCAAGTTATTATTACCTACTCTTTATGAAGAACCGAGGTATTATACCGAAGCATTCGTGATCAAGGGTGGGTTAACGCGCCCCATGTCAAGTCGTACAGAATGGTAGGTGAACTCTAACAAGCATAAGGAGGTTTCTTGACCTACTTGTATTGACAAGACCCAGGGGGTGCTTTAGCGCTAAGCCATGGGTGAAATTGTACAAGGATGCGTTGGTTCACTCTCGCCTAATCAATGGACCCCTGCCCTGGGGGGGATTGAGATGGATAATCGATACAGTAGTTTAGGACATAATCTTCTTGAATGAAGCTTTTTCTATTGTTTTGAAATGTGCACATAATGACAATTCCTAGTTGAAATTATAGATTGTTTGTGGTGTTTTGTAGAGATTTAGATTGGATTTGATCTTCTTGCAGGATGTTAAATCCACTCGTTTTGAGTTTGGGAACCGGATGAACTATTTTCAGAATAGTCCTTTTTGGACTTTCGATCATTATTAAGGAGTGGGGGTGTGGTGATTGCCCTATCTTCCTATTTGTGGAATTTTGTGGTGGCTAATGGTTCAGATCCTGAGGATCATTGTGTTTGGCTCACATTGATGGTTCAGGACTGTTTGCTAGAGTTTTGTGTTGTCTTTGCTCCCAACCTCAATTTGCAGTGTGGTCAACTTTGGGATTGGATGGCTCCTTCATTTCTGGCTGTGGATTGGATTGCCAGGGGTGAATTTAACATGGTTGAATAGGAGGGTGATTGCGGTAGTGGCACAAGTTGTGTGATTAGTGGAGCTGAGAAGCAAGCATAGTCTTGGTGCAAGGCCTCACTTCAGGAGTTTGATCTCAGTTGGAAACAAAAGGGGGTTATTTATGGTGGCTGGGTCACTTGGACCAATTACAAGCAGAGGTTGAGATAGAGCTCAGGCTAGGTTGGATTGGGTCTATGGTTGCAGTAAGGATATTTCATTTTCAGACAAGCTTTCCTCAAACAAAGTTACCAACTTAACGAGAATTGTGACTTCAAAACAAGAACTTTGGCTCAAAAAATCCATATTTTGGGTCAAAAACACCAAAATCTACACCCGAATAAAAAGTGGTGCTACTGTTAGCACCTTTTTTTGGGGGCTGGTTAAAATTCTGACTTGTTTGAAATTGCAACCTTGACAACCGATACCATTGCGGACAAAAACCTTAAAATTGACCCTCAAATCAAAAAGTGATGCTACCAGTAGTACCGTTTTTTTTTTTGGAGTTAAAATTATGACTTAATTGAAACCACGACCTTGACAACTGGTACCATCATAGATAAAAACTCAATTTTAGCATCTAAATCGTTACTTGAAAATTTATTTATTTATTAATTTTATTTTTTAAAAATTTACATTAATAAATAAATAAATTGAAAAAAAACTCACAAAGAAGTTAGAAAAAAAAAATGAAAAAAATGAAAAAAAAACAAATTTCTTTTAAAAAAATTCATAATGAAAAAAAAATAAAATTTTCATAACCCAAATTAAAAAAACGTAAAACTAAAAAAAAATTGAAAATTGAAAAAAAACAAAAAAACAAAAATAATTAAAAAAACCAAAAAAACTAAATTAAAAAAAAAATAAAATTTCATAACCCAAATTAAAAAAAATAAAACTAAAAAAAATTGAAAAAAGACGAAAAACAAAATTAATTAAAAAAAACCAAAAAAACTAAATTAAAAACAGTCGGTTGGGGGAAGTGCTTTAGAGAAAATGTAGAACCATATACATGCATGACAAGGTCCTTATATATCATTCTAGCTAGTTTGCTTTGTGCACTGATTTTGCTGAAGAATGTTTCTCAAGGGGAAGTATTGGGGGTGGGGGGATTTTGTGGAGCTACGAGAGTCAATTTTTGCAGCCTCCGCTAGTATAAATTTTTTCAACCTTTGGTGGCACTGTCGAGCTTTTCCTTCATCTCCTAATAATAAAAAAAAAAGAACAGTTAAAAAAATGAGCAAACACCGTGGCATTGACAACTGGTACCATTGTAAATAAGAAAACTCAAAATGGGCTCCTAAATCATTACTTGAAAATTTATTTATTAATTAATTTTTTTTTGATATTTACATAAAAAAAAAAAAATTGAAATAAAAACTCTGCAAACAAGTTTTTTTAAAGAACTTAGAAAATGAAAAAAACACCTTTAAAAAAATAAATAACTTCGTAACCCAAATTTAAAAAATAAAAATAAAATAAAACTATTTTTTTTTAAAGACCCTAAAAACAAAATAAAAAAAAAAAAACTGAAAAAAGGGAAGAACTAAATTAAAACTAAAAAAAGGAATATTTGTAAAAAAAAGACAAAAAAAAAAAAAACTAAATATAATGAAATGCCTTTGGGGGGAGGGTGATTCCCGGAATTTCGCCTCCCCCCATTATGCATCCCTTCCCACCTGTTCCCCATCCCTTCTCTCCCCTGCCCTCGCCCTCTCCCCCTCCCCTTCCTACACCCCCTCCCTCCTTGTGCTGCCCGTGGACCACCATAGCAAGTAGTAGGTTCCCTCCCCGTGCTGCCTCTGCACCCCCCAACGTGCGGAAGGTTCCAAACACAGGATGGGGTGGGTGCAAGGATGGGTAAAGGGGGGAGGCACGATTTTGAGAATCAATATCCCCTCAAAATTGCTCTTCTTTTAAAATTGCTTTTCAAAATTTATTATTATTATTTTTTAATTTGTCTTTTTATTTGTTTTTGTTTAATTTAGTTATTTTAAAATTTTCAATTTTAGTTTTTTTTCTTGAACTTTTAATTTTTAATCTTGTCTTTTTTGGTTTCTTTTATTAATTTTTTTCTTAATTTTGATTTTTATGGGTTTCTTTCCTTATTTTATTATTTTTTAACGTTTTTTTTTTTTTTAATTTTNTTAAATTAAATTTATGATTTTATTTTTTAAATTTTAAAGGTGTTTTTTCACTTAGAAAAACTTGTTGTGTATTTTTTTTCAATTTTTTTAATGTAAATTAAAAGAAATTAATAAATAAATTTTCAAGTAATGATTAAGGAGTCAATTTTAAGTTTCTTATCTACGATGGTACCAATTGTTAAGGTTCCGGTTTCAATTAAGTTGTAATTTTAATTCCAAGAAAAAATTGGTGCTTTTTCGATTTGAGGGTCAATTGTAAGGTTTTTGTTCACTTTGGTATCGGTTGTCAAGGCTGTGATTTCAAACAAGTCAAAATTTTAACAACCCCCCAAAATGGGTGTTACCAGTAGTGCCACTTTTCGATTTGGGAGTAAAAATAGCCACGAAACACGATCTCTAAAAAAACAAGAACTTGCCTCGTTAATTTCACAACTTTGCTCCTAATTGATGTGTTGATGGATTACGGTTCAAATCATTTTCTTATTCAAGCATTGATCCTGATGGCTGACTCGATTGACATGATGACTTAAACTTTCTTTAGGTTGAACGTGTCCCAATTGGAGTCAACAGACTTCCGTGCCCTAGTTCAAAGTGCCTAGGACCTTCCCCCTCAGCTAGTGGGAGAGCAAGGTTGCCTTCTTTGTTGGAAGGTTGTTGTGTGTGTCGCACTATCAAGTTCATGAGAGGGTGGGGCATGATGATGGATTGTAAAAGAAGAAAGGAGTTCTGAGAGGTGTGGCTTAGACTTGAGGTGGTATGCATCTTACTTGAAGAGGATCTTTACAATGTGGTCCTCTAAGAGGATGTTGCATGGTTGGAGATGGTTGTTCCTAAGGGAGAGGACAATATTGCTAGGGGTGCCATTATTCATTCCCAATTGCAGTGGATTCAAGAGGGGGATGAGGGTTTCGAATTCTACTTTGACCACTTAAGAGAAAAATGGTTGTTGATAGGATTCTTGGTTTATACAGGGGTGGATGGATTTCTTCCAGAGGATCCCACATAGGTCAAAGGTATGTTTGTGCTTCATTTTCAAAATATTTTTTCTCCATATTTAATTTTTTTTTTTCAATTTTGTATTTTAGATTTTTTTTTAAAATTTTGTATTTTTGGTTGCTTTTTGCTTTTTTGTCTTTTTGAAAAAATATATATTTTCTGATTTTTTTATCATTTTGTTTGTGTTATTTTTTTTACCTTTTTAATTTTTTTGTAAAATTTGAGTTATGAATTTTTATTTATTTATTTTAAAAACGGTGCTTTTCTTTTCGTTTAAAAAAAACCCATAGGCTTTAGCCATAATCTTGTATGCAACACTAAGCAAGGTAATGGACCTCCAACCCCCATTGTTGTCCATAGCGACATTCTTGGGAATGAGCTTGATCAAGCCTTTTTTAAGAAATTCAAAAAACGTACTATTGGAAGAGAAGCCTTTGAATCTCTCAACAAAGGCTTGATCAAGCTCATTCCCAAGAATGCCGCTAGGGACAACATTGGGGGTTGGAGGTACATTACCTTGCTTAGTGTTGCATACAAGATTATGGCTAAGGCAGTGGCTGTGAGGATCCGATTGGTTGGGTGGAAGGTAGTTCGATGGGAATAGACATGTTTGTGCAAGGGTGGTTTATTCTAGACACTTTGATCTTGGCATTGGAGGCTTTGGAGTGGGCTTGTGAGACTAGCCAAAAATCTCTTTTTTTGAAGATTCATTTTGACAAAGCCTATGATCGGGTAGATTGAACTTTCATCATAGGGATGTTGACTTGCTTGAGGTTTGTACTTCGGACCTAGGTGTGTGGCCACCCTGAATACATTGTTCATTGATGCATCATCATTTGTCTTGGTTAGCATGTCTTGGTTAATAATTCACTGCCCCCTTAGATTTTGTTAGAATATTGTGCTTGTTTGCCATAGACAATGCTACATCATTGTCACCCAACCATAGGCACAAAGCCACCCCCGAGCACCTTAACCTTTATTAGATAGAATGATTCCGGGAAGCCGCACTAGAACCAATAGATAAACCAAGAGAGCACACCTTCTCCAAGGTAGCGCACAAGTAAGAGTAACAAAAAGGTTGAACAAGAGTGCGCTGCACCACTGTAGCTGCTGCTGCTCCTCTTCCAGACTTGCGCACTACTTCTGCTGCTACTGCACTTCTAAGATATGCGCACCAACTGAGTGAGTGTGTGTTTTTACCAAATGAGCTAAAGTGCCTTCTATTTATACTAATCTGGCCAGGTGAACATGTGTCTCTTCAAGCAGGGCCGACCTGTCCTTTTTTGCATATAATACTTCAATATTACTTATTCTACTGAGCCGACTTCTCTTCTAGGGTTTTCACACATCTGTTTAGGTTTTCTCTTGCTTCCGGAATATTCTATTCTAGTCAAAGGTTTATCCATGGAGGTTAATACCTCCCACAGCTAACAAAACATCAACAGATCTTGCTGCATTAGTCTATTTGCTGGGGTTGTACCTTGGCCATATATTCATATGTTTTAATGATAGATGCATTGTGTTAGTTGTTGGAGGCTGCACATCTTTATGGGCAATTGCAGTGCATCTTTCTCCCTAATGGTTCTAAGATGGTCAACGATCATTTTGTGGATGATTCTCTCCTTTATGTGAGTGTTGAGCAAAGTTTGGTTGATGGTGCTCATGCTTATTTGGACACATTCTCTTCAGCTTCAGGTGTTGTATTTAGTCACCACATGACAAAGTTTTGGTTGGTTGGGTTGGATTCTT
Organism: Picea engelmannii; assembly: GCA_009831015.1. NCBI lineage: Eukaryota > Viridiplantae > Streptophyta > Pinopsida > Pinales > Pinaceae > Picea > Picea engelmannii. Next base: position 286,376 of record ML777565.1, on the reverse strand, counting down.
CGCCTGACTTGATTCCTCTAGCTTGGACCTGTTACCCCCCAAACTAGCAGCCTTTGTAGAGGTGCTAGTGGGGATAAGCACAACACAGGAAATGCACCACTGTCACCTCAACACCATTTCCCATTCACTTTAGACCAACTCTTTGAAGCTACGGGGGTATCCCAATCCTTGGAAACAAACCTGTATGGTACCCTTTGGTCGCTCACGATATGGTTCACTTTGTTGAAGTTTGAGTAGCTTCGAGAGATATTATTATTATATTCATATTGTATTTGACCAAGACAAAACCCTAAGATTAATGTTATATTATATTTGTTAAGTCGGCCCTATTGTGCCTTTGTAAAAGTCGACCCTATTGTTCCTTGACAAGTCAAATGTAAAATAGAATGGTAAAGTGGACAGGTCCACCTTGTTCTAATTCTGGGCAGTCCAACTTGTATTTATAAGAGGCCTAGCACCTCATTTGGAAAAGACACAGAACAAGCTCTCTCACACAGTGCACAAGTCTTAGAGAGTGACACAACTACAGATGAAGTGTGACGCAACTACAGAAGAAGGTTGTTTTGGTTATTTGGTGAAGGACTATCTTGGTCCAGTGGTGCGCTACTTTGTTCTGGTTAGGGTTTTCTGGTGGATCTTCTGGGTTGGTGAGACCTCTCTTGAGAGAGACATTGTACTTGTTGAAGAATCTATATTGAAGAAGCTTTTCTGGGTTTTCTCCCCCACGAGGGTTTCCTAGGATGTATCTTGTATATATTATGGATGTCTTTCTTTCAATGATCCTTATGTATGCAGTTATTGTTTTAATAGACTAAGGTTAAAGAATACTATACACACTTAACTGCTTAAGAAGAATTTCAACATGGTTTCAGAGCAGGCTTGAAAGAAGCCATTTGCATAGTTTAGAAGAGTTCTCTAGGGAAACTAAGACCATAGGGATACTCCCCTAACCCTAGCGCATCTTTCCTTGGGATCAGATTCTCAGTTTGACGAAGTTTTGTAAACTGCAACTGGTGCTGCAACTGCACAAAAACCTAGGAGGGGTTTTCACCCACTTTTTGAAGGACGTTGGTCAAAGTAAGAGCACTAAGGAACTCGCCTTAGGAGGGTGCACCTTTCCCTCAGAGCATAATTCTAAAATTCACATTTTTGGAAAATTAGGGTTTCCTCATTTAACCCTAGTCTAAGACATTTTGGCAGTTACAGAATTAAAGCTGGAACTGGTCACCTTGGCATAGCACTCTCTCGTAAGTACAAAACCTTTCTCTTTGAAAAGTTTTATCCTTTTATTGTATTGTTCAAGCACAGGATGGCACCTGATACCAAGCTTGATGAGAAGCTTGAAGGTGCTGATAACTTTCGAACATGGAAGTACAGAGTGATGCTCATTCTTGAAGCGAATGATCCAGAAGATTTTGTAAAAGAAGAAGTTCCAGAACCTAATGAAGATGAGGCCAAAGCAAAGTGCAAAAAGAACCTAGTGAAGGCGAAGAGAATCATTATTGATTCTATCAAGGATCATTTGATCCCCCACGTCTCATCATTGACAACTCCCAAGCAAATGTTTGATGACTTATCCCGATTGTATGAAGGAAAGAATATCAATCGGAAGATGACCTTGAGAACACAACTCAAGAATGTGAAGATGCAAAGTTCAGAAACTATCCAATCATACTTCACAAGAGTGTCTTAGATCAAAGAACAACTAGAAGCCATTGGAGACACAATCGAAGAAGCCAAGTTGGTGATGACTTCCTTAAATGGTCTTCCTAGATATTGGGAATCATTCATTCAGGGCATATGTTCAAGAAGAAGGCTAACAACGTTAGATTTTAGTGAGCTATGGCTCATGTAATCCTTTTAAATTTTCTGTCAAAATTACTTCAACCATAACTACTGCAACAACCAAGATCACAAGAAGAAGATCCATGCACAAGAACACAAGATGTATCCTGAGAAACCCTTCTCAACAAGGGAAGAAAACCCAGCCAAATCCTTTGCTATATTCTTCAAGAGAAAGACCTCCCACACCATTACCAAAACTAGCACACAAAAGGGTGCTGCAATTTTCATAATTTTAGACCTCAACATCTGAAATCATGAGATGACATAATGTTAAGTGTGTTTACTCAATGGGGATTCACCTTTATTTATATAAGACTTGTCACATCAAGTGATGTGTCTATTGGCACAATAGGGCCAACCTCAATCAATCAAAACATAATTAATAATTTCCATATTAATTATCTTTTATTATTATTACTATTATTATTATAATTAATATTAATATTAATATTAATATTAATTATCTTTTACATTTATTATTAATCACATTAAGGTGGGGCCGACCTGTACCCTTTACATAACAATTAGGGTTACAGGTAGGTCTGACTCTTGAACAATATATAGCAAAGGATCTGATACTTCCACTAGTGCTCATCCACTAGGGGCACATCCATAGGGATGTCATAGCTCTGATTCACTGCATTACACAGAAGAACCAGGTCTTCACACGTTCACATGTGCTCGTCCACAAGCACGTCCACTTTACAGATCTGCTTTCCCACTGCCACCGACAGGAGAATCATCTGGAGTCTTCTCGTCAACTCTGCTGCTCAGAGGAGGCTAATACATCATCTTCATTTCTGTTCTCATGACGATGCACCCAACACTTTGGATTTTACACGTTCACCTTGTGCTCAACCACAGGCACATCCTAACTCAATAGATCGCTTTTCCACTGGATAATCATCTGGAGTTTTTCTCAACTCTCTGAATGGAGGAGGTCATCTCTACGTTCCCAGCTCTGTCTCAGGTAGGAACCATGCACCCTTCTTAGGGGCTTTCTCTCAGGTTTGTAAGCTGAGAGAAAGACTTCACATAGCTGCAATGATCCACACCTCACAGGTTTGTAAGCTGGAGAATGTCTCACATAGCTGCATTCATTAACACTCCCTCTCAGCTAGGGAGGCATTCTTTATCATGCCATGTCTCACACGAATGCATTTTGAATTTTGTCTTGGCTGGAGTTATCAACACTCCCTCTCAACTAGGGAGCCATTTTTCATGAGGTTAATTTGGTGAAGATATCTGCAATCTGCTCATGTGAAGGAAGGTACTGCATGTGTACGATTTTCCTCTGCATCATGTCTCTGAAATAAGGATACTTCATCTCATCGTATTTCGATCCATCAGGAAACATTGGGTTCTCAAGGAGCTTTACTCACGACTCTTGGTTATCATCAAAGGATCCATCTCATGGTCAAGTAAATATGTCAGAAGCTTGTGAAGTCACATTGCTTTGCACACTCGATGCTTATATACTCTGCCTCTGTAGTACTCAAGGCCACTGAGTTTTGTTTCCTGTTGCATCAGGAAACCATGGCAAACTTTACAGTAAAATATCAATCGGATGTGTTCTTTTGGTCCAATGTACTTTCTGCTCAATCTGAATCGGCATATACTGCAAACTCAAGTTCACACTGGAGGCATATCTCAGGCCATATCCAACTGTGCCTCATATATATCTCAATGTATTCTTTGTTGTTGTTTAGTGAGTCTGTCTCAGTTGACTCATGAAATGACTAAACACATTCACTGCATGGCATGAATCAAGTCTGGTGTTAACCATATACTTCAATGATCGAATCCACTGTGGATTAGTCTTCGTCTAAATCATCATCATTCTTTTTCTTTAAATCCATCACGGTGGATTTTGCTTCTTGTCATACTAAACTTCTTTAATATTCTTCACTGTATATTTTCCTTACTCAGGAAAAATCTTATCGATCCTCTGTCATACTTCTTGTCCAAGAGGTAGTCCATCATACTCATATCCTTCATCTCAAAATCAGAAGTCAAAGTTTACTTGTATCCAATCAACAAGACTTTTTGAATAAGTTATCAAAATCAGGCTCTCGTCACCAACATGGATCAAGTGCCTCATCGTAGGCAACTCCCTCGGTTTGTGAGAAACCTATGGCTATAGATCTCGCTTTGTATTTCTCGACACTTCTATCAGTTGCATGCTTGATCTTATAGATCCACTTTGGAAGTCATCACATACTTTCCTTCTGATCTTTGAACATATTAACTGGAGCAACTAGATCAGCTGGAATAATGTCTGTCTCCCTCTGAACTGTTGAATGGGGAGAAGGCATTGTCTCACTGGAAATCTCGATCTGAGATTCTCTGGATCTTTGAAAGGCTATCTCTTCTGGAGTTATGTTTTTCAAAATTTGGTGAAAAACTCTTGTTCTGAACATATGCTGTTTCGTGCATGCTTGTGCCCATAGAATCATAGAAAGATTCTGATCATGCATCATTGCATTGGTTTCCTCAATAATGGTTCTGTTATCCCCCACTTTCAGGGATAACTAAGAGATTATGTCTCGAGGCCCACAAGTCCTAGACATGGAGTGCTGAGAGCCAGATCGATTTGAGCATGGCCCTGGAGGGCCCATCTTTTCTCCCTTTCAATGCCTCCACTTTGTCAGCAACAACAACAACATCCATCACCTTCGGCTTGGTCCTGCATCAGAGATGGTTCTTGCTCCATGAGGTAATGAGTCTGGGTATCATGGCACATCACTCTGATCCTCAATTTTTTTTGAATATGTGCATTTGATTCCTTTGTTTCTAATAGGTGCTTGGATCTTATGCTTGTCCACTTGACCATGTCTGGGGGGAATGACAGGATGCCCTAACAAGCCTGTGTCCATAGGTTTTGAGTTGCCATTGGGGGATTTCTGAAGAGCCATCGTTCGTTCCCTTCACACATACCACTTTCCATCTTATTTTCCGCTCACCCATCCTGTTACCTTGGTCTGGGCATAGGTTTGATCATTTAGGGGTTGTACCTTACCTTGTGGGAAGAATTGGCTAAAGGCCTGGGGGGTAAAAGTAGCTGACAATAAAATCCTAAGAATAAAACCTCAAGATGCTTCGCCCAAGGATCCTTGAGAAAGCAATAAAAGGCTTCTCAACAAGAAAAAGAGGGACCCGTAGAAAAATAAATCAAGACCTAGTTGAAGGATGAGGGGTCTCATCACTAGCCAACTCATTACGTCCATGGGTGCCTAACGGTATAACACTACCAACATCTAGTTAACACGCCAGGGTAGTGGCTCTTGGTTGCATAACCAAGAGAAAGGGGGTCTCATCACGAGCCAACCTTCTCATTTCCATGAAAGTACTTGTGGGTAACATTGTCACTTCTGGTCATCAAGCCAGGGCAATGTCCCTTAATTAAATTCTTGAGAGAAAAAGCAATAAAAAGATAAAAAACAATAAGACAAGACCTAATCAGAGGATAGGAGGTCTCATCACGAGCCGACCTATTAGGTCCATGAGCATCTAGCGGTATGACACTACCAGCATTTGGTCACCACGCTAGGGTAGTGGCTCTTGGTGGCATAACCAAGAGAAAGGGGGTCTCATCACGAGCCAACCTTCTCATTTACGTGAAATGTTTGTGGCTAACATTGCCACCACTGGTCACCAAGCCAGGGCAATGTCCTTTGATTAGCATCTTGGAAAAAATGAAGATTAAAAGGCATGAATGGGCTTGGAAATATTTGCATCCATGACAGGTACAACTCACCCTCCATAGAGGAACCCACCGGTAAGCCATCCTTGCTATCATTGCACCTTTTGCCTAGACATCCCCATCCACTTCACCTACTTACATGACTTGGAATTGATCCTTTTTGGGAACAACCCTTTTCCAATAGACTCTATCCCAATAGGACGTCTTGTCACTTTCCCCAAACTTGTATAATCTCTTTGAGCACTAGACTGGGGTAAAGGGGTTTTATGCACATGTTTAATAAATATTGATGATTAGATGTGATTGACATTGCTATGATCCCTGTGACTTATGAGCCCATGGAGGGCGTAGTTGTTGATGTGCAGGATCATGCTCGACGGACAGGTACACATGGGGAGATGATCAGTTTGGACCTCCATGGGGTTGAAGAGCCCAACCAATGGATGCTGAGACCCTAGCAGGGGGCAAAGACAGGGCAGAGCATTTGTACTAGAGAAGAGCAGAAGAATCCACCAGAGGTAGCTGAGAAGACCTGTACCTAGGGGGATTGAGCCCTCTCCACAAGGATGTTGGCCTTGGAAGGCCCATGACATCTCACAGGAAGCCCATGAAATCACCCAACAGTATGGACGTCTTGGGAGGCAGATATTGCAGTATTGGCACGTGTGGCAGCTTGGAGAAGCCCAAGGAGGGCCAACGTTTTGCTCCAGGAGGCTGCATTTGCCCTAGAAGGAGCTAACGTCAACCTAGAAAGGGGATGACGTCTCTCTATTGCTTGATTAGGGTTTAATTTTCAAACATTTAATGTAAAACAATATGATTTTAGTATTTTGGCCTTGTCGGCCTTTTCATGACCTAAAAAGTAAATTTAGGTCATTGTACTGTATAAATTGAGGGTTTTGACTCTCATTTTTTCATCATCTTTCACTCACTCATTAGTGAGGTCTGAAATTTGCGCCATTTTTGGGGTGATTGGCTGAAATTGTGAGGCGCACTTGTTGAAGGAAGACTTTTTCTTGGCATTTTGGCATTTCTCTTGGTGGAAGGTATTACAACTACGGTTTTGCTATGTGGTTTCTTGGTTAAATGTAAGTGAATTTCTGCAAAACTTCTTGATTGAATGGTTGTAGTGTTGTTTTCTTGCATTTATTATTATAATTTGCTAAATCAAACCCTAGGTGACAAGCACACATTGAAGGTCCTTGTCTCATGTCCCTACCAAGGTTTTAAGCCATTTTATTTGCTAAAGTGAGATAGAGCCTTGCCTTAGCAATACTCTATTCTTTCTTTCTAGCCATTTGATTTGTTGAAGAGGATAGAGCCTTGCCATAACAACACTCCATCCATCTTCTTCTTGCTAGCTGTTTTTCTTATTTGTTGAGCTAAGAAGGAGAAAACACACTAAGGCCTAGGTTTCTACACCTTGGTAAGCCGATTTTTCCTAGGGTTTGCTTAGTAAAGCCTTGCTTTAGCAACACTTTGCTTACAAACCTTCTTGTCTTCCCTCTTATCAACCATTATTCAAGCTAGCCGTTGCCATTAAGCTAAGGAAGGAGGAGAGAGCACTGAGACCTAGGTTTTCCACACCAAAGTGAGCCTCTCTCCCCTAGGGTTTCATCCTTGAGGCCTTGCCATAGCAACACCACAAGGTTTAACTCTTTTATCCTTAGTTTTTACCACTTTCACTTAATCCTTCAGCTTTTGCGTCCTCCTTTTGACTCCATATACCCTAGGAGTGCACTGATCTAAGGCCTTTTGTGTTGAGTAACTTGATCCTTTAAACTTCCAATACTTTGAACAAACCCTAACTATAACTAACCCTAGCTTAGACTAACCTTTACTAACCCTAATGCTGTCGTCTTCTTTTATGCTATAAACACCTTATATGCAACATTTATTTCATCTCTAAAGCAATTGAATGGTTGTCTAAGGCGTTGTTTCTGAAGTGTTGATATTGTTACATTGACTGCCATTAGCATTTATTGTGAAGTGATATTGTAATCATTGCTATTGTACAACTTTGATTTGCTTCATCAATAATATTGTTTATCAATTGCTTATTATCAGGAAGTCATTTATTATATGAAGTACTAACCAGCAAGCGAGCTTGCACATATAGTTTCATTGTTGCTTTGTTCTCAGGTAGGGATACTTCTTGGTTATACTTCTGGTTATCTCTATTGGCTATAAGCCGGACTTTCTGATTAGGTGGTGACTTGTGAGGGGGAAATTATCTTATAGCTCTTAAGCCTCTTGCCTTCTCAAAACCCTAGGTCACCATGGATGTCTCCCATGGGCCTTACCTCCCTAAATAGAAAGAACCTTCCCATCGAGGTGATAGTGGGTGGGATTGGTTCAGTTACGTCAGTTTGACCTCTTTTCATCCATCTATTAGCCTAACTACAAACTGAGCGATAACATTTTGGCGCTGTTGCCGGGGAACATTGAGTCAAACCTTCCTCAAGACGACACTTTTTGGTAAGCCTTGCCTCTAGAAGTCTTTACCTTACAAGCTTACTTGGCTCCACTTAGGGTGTTTTCCCTTTTTCTTTGATAGTTTCAAGAAAATTATCTGGCGACTCCAGAAATGATGACTCGTAGCAGGCGTCCGTACTTACCTCTTTCTACTGTGGTTTCCACTACCCCTACAAACCCCGTTACTTCTTTAAGTTCTCTTAGATGGTCTCCCCAAAAACTCTTTAGTGCTTTCGACCTAACCAACATCCAAGGGGGATTACATGACTTACCCAAAGGGGCCGAATCATGGATACCAAGTTTCTCAGGAAAAGGAGTACCCTCCGGTAATTCACATTGGACCCAGTTTTGTGAAAATTTTGAGTTTCATCAAACCGGCCAAGAGCACCCTGATATCTTTTTGAGGCTTTTTGGAAGCTCTCTCATTGGGGAGGCCAAAACCTGGATTGAGTCTTACCCAAAAGGAAGTATAAAAACTCCTAAAGAACTTGAGAAAGCCTTTAGAATAAGGTGGTGCAATCAAGAAAACGCACAATCCTTGTACTCTCAGTACATTGATGTCTGCAAGGGGTCTAGCGAAAGCGTCAGGGATTTCAATGATAGATTCAATCTTCTCCTTAAGAAACTCCGACCCAACCTAAACTCAGAGGAAGCTATCCTCCAACACTACTTGAACTCCTTGGAGGGAATCTTGCAGTTTACCCTCAAGGACCGGTCACCCTCAACCTTAGATGAAGCACAAGACTTTGCTTACCAAATTGAAAAGAACCTTGAGTTCGAAGACTACATCCATCAGGTTGACTTTTCACACAATAGCAGCCCCTGGCAATCTAGTGATGAAGACACGACTGAACCTAACTTTCCAGAAATCTTTGAAGTGAAACCCGTGGTTCTCAAGAGGAATTGGAACACTTCTCATATCAATGTACAAGATCCTCTTTTAGAACTACCCATGGAAGTAGAAAACGTTCAGGATCTTTTTCCATAGAGTGAAGAGATTGAAGCTTCCTCACCACAAATATATAAAGATGACCTTTTTGAGGAAGCACCTCTTTTTGTCCACCAGGTAGACAACGTTGGATCAAGGTATGGTGAGGTCATACCTTTTTACACTACTCTCCAAGTCAATGACTCCCTCCACAATTGCATTTTTCACCCTAACGCCACAACCAACATTATGACTGAGGAAGTCATGCGTCAATTGTGCCTTAGCCTTTCACAACCAAACGCCAAAGGGGGTTTTGCAAAGGGAATTATCAAAAACCTAAACGTTGCCTTCGAATCTTGCCCTAGCGCCCCTTTTGATATAGACATGATGGTGGTAGATTCTTTGAGCAATTGGGGTATCGTTTTCCACAAGGACCTTATAAACCACCTAGCTGGAAGTTTCCATGACCAGGAATCCAAAGTAATCATTTCTCACTCAGAAGGAGGATTCTTCACCCTCTACAGAGAACCCCTTGTAGGATCCCTTGTCGAAACCTTTGATGAACCAAGTGATCAGCTCCTATGTATTAACAATGACATCAACAATTGGTTTGTCCAAGGAGGAAGTTCTTGGGATGATACTATCAAAACACCTGAGGGAATTTGGACTCTAGAATTTGATGGATCACATTCAAGTTCTGGCTCAGGAGTTGGGATTGTCTTAACAACACCTTTAAATGAAACCTTCTACTACTCCTATAGGCTTGAATCTCAATGCACAAACAACATTGCTGAATATGAAGCATTGATCCTAGGTCTCAACTTGGCGGTTGATAAAGGTATCAAATACTTAAGGATAAAAGGGTACTCAGATCTCATAGTGTCACAAGTGTTAGAAAATTTTGCCACCAAAAATGAGAAGTTGAAGAAGTATCGTGACCTTGCACAATCGTTTTCAAAATCTTTCAAAACAGTGTCAATAGAAGCCATTCCCCGAGAAGAAAACCACGTGGCTGATGCCTTGGCCGTTTTTGCCTCTACCTTGCAACCTTGTGATGGTCCACTTCGAGACCTTTGCAAAATGGAAGTCCTTTTTAGACCGTCTATCCCCGATAATTTGGAACATTGGCAAGTCTTTGAAGGCGATGACCAGATCATCAGGTTTATGGAGAACAACAAAGAATTCACCATTTCCCAAATAAATTTCTTGGTTGACTCCATGAATTTGGAGGTCATAAACCTTCAAAATAACACCTTACCCAAAGGCTGCATCCCTTTGGAAAATCTCTTTGACATACATGATGTCTTCAAAAGAAAGAAGCCTAGCAAACAAACAAATGACACCCTAGAATTTAACATCGGTACGGAAATCGATCCAAGGATGGTCAAAATAGGGAAGGGAACGACTGAAAAGGAAAGGGCCGAAATCCTAAATCTCATAAGAGAATTCAAAGATACTTTCGCTTGGAATTACGATGAGTTAAAAGCATATAGGGGAGATGTCATCCAACACGCCATACCCCTAGTAGAAGGAGCCAAACCTTTCTGACAAAAGCTAAGGCATATCAATCCAAAGTTAGCAAGCCAAATATAGAAGGCGCTTCAAAAGATGGTTGATGCTGGTATCATAGCTCCCATCAGATATTCCTCTTGGATGTCAAATTTGGTAGTTGTTCGAAAGAAAACCGGTGAGATACGTCTCTGTGTGGATTTTCGTAACCTTAACCAGTTATCCCTGAAAGACAACTACCCCCTCTCAACATGGAACATCTGTTACAAAGGTTTACAGGGGTAGTGATGATGTCCATGTTGGATGGATTCTCCGGATACAACCAAGTCTTGCTCAAAAGAGAAGACCAGCTTAAAACAACATTTACTACACCTTGGGGAACCTTTATGTACTTAAGAATTACGTTTGGTCTTAAGAACGCTGGTGCTACCTTCCGGAGAGCAATGGACTTCGCCTTTAGGGATCTTATACAAAAAATCATAGAGATTTACCAGTATGATCTCACAGTTGTATCAAAGGATAGAAAAGGCCACCTTTCACACCTCAGGATTGTCTTTGAGCGATGTAGGAAGTATGGTATATCTCTGAATCCTAAGAAGTCTGTTTTTGGAATTGACGAGGGAAAACTTTTGGGTCACGTGGCTTCAAAAGGGGAGTCTCCATAGACCCTGAAAGGGTCTAATCGATAAAAGATGTCCGTCCCCCAATCAACAAAAAATCTTTACAATCCTTTTTCGGAAAGATCAATTTCATTCAAAGATTTGTCCCAAACTTTGTCGAAAGGATAAAACCCATGAGCGCTTTGCTAAAAAAAGACGTTGCCTTCAGGTGGGATGATAAAGCCATTAAATCTTTTGAAGATATAAAGGATGCTATCTCCCAAGCCCCAGTCTTGATCAACCCTGATTATTCACGAGATTTCATAATATTCTCGTTTGCCTCCCAGGATACCATAGCGGGTGTTTTGTTGCAAAAGGATGTTGATGATTATGAACACCCCGTAGCTTTCATGAGTAAAGTCCTTAGAGACTCAGAATTGAATTATTCCATCACTGAGAAGCAGGCGTATGCCCTGGTGAAGTCCCTCAAGCACTTTAGAAACTACATTGGCTACAATAAAATCAAGGCTTATGTCCCCTACCTGACAGTTAAAAATGTTTTATCATAGCAAGATTGTATGGGTACTAGGGGGAAGTGGGTTTCCAAAATCCAAGAGTATGACTTAGTGATACAACCCACTAAGATAGTAAAGGGACAAGGTCTAGCCCAGATGCTAGCTGAAAGCAACCAAGAGGCCATACGAATGGGAGAGAGTGAACAGATAAATGTAGTGGTCAGTGAATTAGAACATGATGAGTGGTATTCTGATATCATCTATTACCTTAAGAATTTATCATGCCCCAATCACCTAGTGGACTACAAAAGAAGGGCTATGAGACTTAAATCTATGAAATACTGTTTGATCGAAGATGGCCTTGGTTGGAAAAATCCTGATGGGGTGCTCCTTAGATGTGTTAAGTAGGAAGAAGCAGGAAAATTATTGAAGGAATTACACTCTAGATTTTGTGGTGGACATTTCGCAGCTCATACTACTGCCCACAAAATCCTGAGGGCTGGATATTATTGGCCAACACTCTTTTCCGATACTCACCGATATGTCCGATCTTGCTAGCCTTGCCAGTACGTTTTTGGTAAACCAAAACTCCCAACACAACCTTTAAAACCCATGGTAGTGGAAGCGCCTTTTCAACAATGGGGTTTAGATTTCATTAGGTAATTTAAGGATAATTCGAGCAATGGCTACCGGTGGATCTTAACAGCCACAGACTATTTTACTAGATGGGTAGAATCCATCCCCACAAAGAAAGCCACCGAGGAGGTAGTCATGAATTTCTTGGAAGAACGGATCATAACTAGGTTCGGTGTCCCTTCCAAAATTACTATAGACAATGCCAAGGCTTTTAGCTCACACACACTAGTCGAATTTTGTTTCAAGTATGGCATTGTCCTATCCCATTCCGCCAACTACTATCCGCAAGGGAACGAATTAGCAGAGTCTAGCAATAAAAACCTTATGAATATTATCAAAAAGGTTGTGGGGGAAAATAAGAAGTCTTGGGATAGCAAAATCAAGTACGCCTTATGGGCAGATCGAATAACAACAAAGACCTCGATAAGAAATACTCCTTTTGAGCTAGTATATGGACTAGAGGCAAAACTTCCTGTAAACCTCCAAATTCCCATCCTTCGTTTTGTTCAACAGTATGCTACAGATGAGGAAGCAATCCAAGGACGAATTAACCAACTGATAGAGTTAGACGAATCTAGAAGAGACGCCACCTTTGCTATATTCTTCAAGAGAAAGACCTCCCACACCATTACCAAAACTAGCACACAAGAGGGTGCTGCAATTTTCATAATTTCAGACCTCAACATCTGAAATCATGAGATGACATAATGTTAAGTGTGTTTCCTCAATGGTGATTCACCTTTAGTTATATAAGACTTGTCACATCAAGTGATGTGTCTATTGGCACTGTTATCCCCGTTTTTTAGGGATAACTAGGAGATCATTTCTCGAGGCCCACAGGTCCTAGACTTGGAGTACCGAGAGCAGGATTGACCTGAGCATGGCCCTGGAGGGCCCATCCTTTTCTTCTTCCATCAGATTTGTCTTGTTAGCAGCAACAACATCCATCACGATCGGCTTGGTCTTGTATCGGAAGAGGTTCTTGCTCCATGAGGTAATTCGTCCAGGTATCATGGTATGTGTCACTTTTGATCATTGAAACTTTTAAATATATGCATTTGATTCCTTTTATCTCTAACAATTGCTTGGATCTTACATTGGCCCACTTGACCATGCTTGGCGAAATTGACATGATGCCCTAGCAAGCCTATGCCCATAGGTTCTGGTTTGGCACTGGGAAATTTCTGAAAAGCCATCGTCCGCTCCCATCATACTACCACTCTTACATCTTATCTCCCACTCATTTATCCCATTCCCCTTGTCCGGGCATTGGGTTGACCTATTTGTGGGATTGCACCTTATCTCGTGGGAAGAAGGGGCTAAAGGCCCAGAAGGTAAAAGCAACTGGTAAAAGACAAAAGCCTAGAAATAAAACCTCAAGATGCTTTGCCTTGGGATCCCCGAGAAGGCAAGAAAAGGCCTCTCAGCAAGAAACAAGAGGGACCCAGAAAATAACAAACAAGACCTAGTCAGAGGATAGGGGGTTTCATCACGAGCCAGCCTATTAGGTTCATGGGTACCTAACAGTATGACATTGCCACCATCTGGCTACCATGCCAGGGTAGTGACCTTTGGTTGCATGGCCAAGGGAAAGGGGGTCTCATCACGAGCCAACCTTCTCATCTCTGTGAAAGTACTTGTGGGTAACACTGTCAGCTTTGGTCACCATGCCAAGGCAATGTCCTTTGGTTAGCTCTTGAATAAAAAGAAAAAGAAGAAGAAAAAGCAAATAAAAGAATAAAGCAAGAAAATAATAAAGGCAAGAACGAGCTTGGAAAAAATGCATCCATGACAGGTACAACTCGCCTTCTACAAAGGCACCCACAGAAAACATTATGCATCCTTGGCCCTCATTGCACCCACATGTCTGGACATCCCCTAGCCACATCACCTCACTCACTTTCTTGTGGACACTAGCCCAATAGGACGTCTTGTCTTCTTCTCCAATCTTGTATTGCAGGTTTTTGTAATATCTTTGAGCTATTGACTGATGTATTAGGGTTTTTATGAATATGTTTAATAATCTTGATGATGAGATGTGATTAACATTGCTATGATCCCGGTGACTGATGAGCCCATGGAGGGCGTAACTTTTGATGTGTAGGACCATGCTCGACGGACAGGTACCATTTGGACCGGTACACATGGGGAGATGACCAGTTCGGACCTTCATGGGGCTGAAGAGCCCACCAGATGGATGCTGAGACCCCATCAGGGGTAGAGAGAGGATGGAGATGGATTAGGGCTTTTGCACTAGAGAGGAAGAGGACGTTCCATCAGAGGCACTCCGACAGGACTAGACCTAGCGGGAATGACCCCTTTTTAGTGGAACGCTAGCCTTGGAAGGCTTGGGACGTCTCCATCTTCACCATGACGTCATCTAGCTTCATGGATGCTTTCGGAGGCAGACTGGGCAGTAGTGGCACATGTGGCATGTTGGAGAGGCCCCTCGGGGGCTAACGTTTTGCTCCTTGGTGTCTCACTTGCCCTAGAAAGGGCCAGCRTCTCCCTTGAAGGGGCTTTCACTCTCATTTTTACTTGATTAGGGCTTTTTACTTAGCATTTAATGTAAAAACAATATTATTTTGACATTATGGCCTTGTCGGCCTTTTTATGACCTAAAAGGTAAAATTAGGTCATTGATACACTATATATTGAGGGTTTTGACTCTCATTCTTATCATCAATTACAACTCACTCATAGTGAGGTCTGATTTTAGCGCCCTATTGGGGTTTTTGGCTGAACTAGTGATGCGCACTTGTTGAAGGAAGAGACTTTTTGGCATTTATGGTGTTTCTCTTGAAGGAAGGTGTTACAACTAGGGTTTGCATGGTTATTTCTTCATGAATCGTAAGTGTTTTTCCTGCAAAACTTCTTATTGAATGGTTGTAGTTTAAATTTCTTGCATATTGCTTACAAATTTGCTGAATCAAAACCCTAGGGGACAAACACATAGGTAGGTCGTTGTCTCATGTCCCTTGATAGAGAAGCTTTAAGCCATTGAAGAGGAAAGAGAGAGCCTAGCCATAGTTACACTCCTTTTCCTTCTTCCTTTATGCTAGCCATACCTTTAGAAATCCAAGAGAGGGAGACGTCCTAGGCCTAGGTTATCTACACTTAGGGCCGTTTTTCCTTA
Source organism: Picea engelmannii (assembly GCA_009831015.1). Lineage (NCBI taxonomy): Eukaryota > Viridiplantae > Streptophyta > Pinopsida > Pinales > Pinaceae > Picea > Picea engelmannii. Next base: position 271,030 of record ML777565.1, on the reverse strand, counting down.
GGGTTTGAAGAAAGAGCCTTGCCACAGCAACACTCTCCCTCTTTAAGCTCTCTCGTCTTGTTTTTGTGCTTTATCTGAGCTAGCCATTTGCCAGGAAGGAGGAGAGAGCATGAGGCCTTGCTTTTGCAACACCAGAGTGAGCCTCTCTCCCCTAGGGTTCCATCTTTGAGGCCCTGCTTTAGCAGCACCTTGAAACTTTTCCCTCTAGTCCTTTGGAATCTCGTCCCCTTCAACTTGTGTGTCCTTCACTTTCTGACTCCATTTAACCCTAAGACACTGATCTCCAGCCTCCAGCGTTGAAGTGAAATCAAATCCAAACACTCTCAAACTTCTTTTAAACTGAAACCCTAACTACACTAACCCTAGAATGTTGACGTCACCCTTGTTTATTTCATCTTGATGCAACAACGTTTCACTTTATAAGCAATTGAATGGTAGTTGAGGGCATTTATTAGACTCAGTATTGATTGATTACATTGGATGCCATATCATTTTTGTATCTATTGACAAGTGACATATTTATCATTGCCATTTTGCAAACATTGACTTCGTCAATATTTACTTTTAAAAAAACTGCTTATATTGAATATCAGATAGTCATTGATTTATGAAGTACTAACCAAGATTGCACATATTAGTCTCCTTGTTATGTTGTCTCAAGTAGGTGCTTTTCATTTCTTTGGTTATACTCTATTATTGGCTGTTTAGCCAGGACTATCTGATTGGTGGTAATCTGTGAGGGGGAAATTTGTCTTTGTACTATTAGCCTTTGCCCTTTCAAAACCCCAGGTTACCGGGGACATCTCCCCTGGGCCTAGCCTCCCTAAATAGAAAGAGCCTCCCCATTGTGGTGACATTAGGTGGGGAAGGTTCCTGTTTCGCCAGTTTGACCTACTATTCTTTAGCCTTTCTTACATTTACAAACTGTGCGATAACAGGCACAATAGGGAAAACCTCAATCAATCAAAACATAATTAATAATTTCCATATTAATTATCTTTTATTTTTTTATTAATTGTTATTATTATTATAATTAATATTAATATTAATATTAATTATCTTTTACATTTATTATTAATCACATTAAGGTGGGGTCGACCTGTACCCTTTACATAACAATTAGGGTTACAGGTAGGTCTGACTCTTGAACAATATATAGCAAAGGATCTGAAACACCCACTAGTGCTCATCCACTAGGGGCACATCCATAGGGATGTCATAGCTCTGATTCACTGCATTATACAGAAGAACCATGTCTTCACACGTTCACCTGTGCTCGTCCACTCTACAGATTTGCTTTCCCACTGCTACTGACAGGAGGTTCATCTGGAGTCTTCTCGTCAACTCTGTTGCTCAGAGGAGGCTAATACATCCTCTTCATTTCTGTTCTCATAACGATGCACCCAACACTTTGGGATTTCACACGTTCACCTTGTGCTCAGCCACAGGCACGTCCTAACTCAACAGATCGCTTTTCCACTGAATAATCATCAGGAGTTTTTCTCAACTCTCTGAATGGAGGAGGTCATCTCTACGTTCCCAGCTCTGTCTTAGGTAGGAACCACGTACCCTTCTTAGGGGCTTTCTCTTAGGTTTGTAAGCTGAGAGAAAGACTTCACATAGCTGCAATGATCCACACCTCACAGGTTTGTACGTTGGAGAATGTCTCACATAGTTGCATTCATTAACAAACAATGTTTAGCAAACTGTGGGAGGATTGTACTCAAGAAGAAGCTAGATTGGTAGAAAGAGAAGAGAAACTAGGCGATGAAGAAAATCAAGCCCTAGCAGCACATACCCGAAAAGGAAAGAGCAAAAAGGAAGTTCACTCACATAAGAAACCTCATGGATTACAAAAGACTCACAAGTTCAAGAAGGATTTCTCAAGTTATAGATTCTTCATTTGTTAGAAGATGGGCCACATTGCCATAAACTGTCCCAACTCCAAAGGTCAGGTCAGAAAAGGAAAGTATAAAAGACACCATGCTCATGCTGCAAAAGTTGATGAACATGATCATGAGAAAACCAAAGAAGAAGACTCAAGTGAAGAATATGTTTTGATCTTAGCTCTTACAGGTACAGTCATTCATGGAAGTGACACATGGCTTATTGATAAGTGGTGCTTCTAAGTACATGACTGGTTATAAGGAATCTCTCTCAGATCTAGTTCATAAAGATTCACCTCACAAAGTGAAGCTAGGTGTTGACTATCAATATCCCATTAAAGGAGTAGGAGAAGCATCCTACAAGTTAGACTTTGGAAAACCTATGAAGATGAAGGACGTGTTATATGTACCTAGTTTGAAGAAGAATCTCCTTTCTATCTCAGCTTTAGATGAGAAAGGATTCAAAGTTGCTTTCATTGATGGTGAAGTTCTCACATGGCCTAGAGGAAAATCTATTGATGATGCCATAGTGATTGGGGTACACGAAGGAGGCTTATATAAGTTAAAAGGACATTCTGTTTTAGCATTAGTACACAGTACAGTTACTCCAAGTGAACTATCGCATAAGAGGTTTGCTCACATATACTACAAAGCATTACCAATCGTGAGCAAGATGATGACAGGTTTGCCACAAATCAAAGTGGAACATGAAGGCATATGCAAAGGGTGCGCACAAGGCAAGAACATGAAGAAACCATTTCCAAGCAGTGATAACAAAGCCAAGGGAGCCTTGGACATTATACACTCAGACATGTGTTGACCGATGTCAACCGCTTCACTTAGTAGGTATGTATACTATGTTTCATTTATTGATGATTTCTCACGTAAAACTTGGATTTATTTTTTTGAAGGCTAAAAATGAAGTGTTCAACAAGTTCAAAGAGTTCAAGGCACTTGTTGAAAACTTGTCTGAAAAGAAAATAAATATTTTGAGATCATATAATGGAGGAGAATTCACTTCAGATGAATTCAAGACATTCTGTAAGGAAGTTGGGATTAAGAGGGAGCTCTCTACTCCCTACAATCCTCAACAGAATGGTGTGGCAAAAAGAAAGAACTGTACAATCATGGAAGCAATGAAGCCCATGATTCATGATCAAGATTTATCGATGCATCCGTGGGAAGAAGCAGCCAAGACCATTGTATATGTGCAGAACATAAGTCCCCATAGAGTACTTGGGAACAAGACACCAGAAGAGATGTTTACAGGTGAAAAGCCAGAGGTTAGCCACCTGAGGATATTTGGCTGTCCAATATATGTGCATGTCCCCAAGGACAAGAGATTGAAGTTAGACCCTTCAGGAAAGAAGGGTATATTTGTTGGATACAGTGAGACAACGAAGGAATACAGAGTTTACATCCTTGGTCACCGTCAGATTGAGACTAGTAGAGATGTCACCTTCGATGAGGATACGACTTTTAGCAAATCGAGACAACATCATTCAAATGAGGTTCATGCTGAGGAGCTTGAAGCTTCCAGAGTTACAGATACAGATACATGTGATGATGTTGTACTAGAAGATCATGATATGGAAGAACCATAGAGACCTACGGATTCATCTGGAGAGATGAATACCAAGAAGAGAAGACCAGCTTGGGCTTGGGAAATCATTCAAGATGCAGAGAAGTATGGTGCTCCAGATGGATCCTCCAGAGAAAGTAAGAGGCCACAACCTTACTCTAGCTATGTGGCATCGCTAAGTGACATCATTGATGCTAAGCCTACCGGTTATGAAGAGGCTGCAAAGAAGAAAGAATGGAAGGATGCCATGGTCGAAGAGTACCAATCCATTGTAAAGAATGATGTTTGGGATGTGGTTCCAAGACTAAAAGAGAAGACAATTGTAAGTTCTAAATGGATTTACAAGACAAAGCATTCAACGGATGGAAGTATTGAGAAGTACAAGGCAAGATTCGTGGCACATTGTTTCTCCCAGAAAGAAGGAATAGATTATGAGGAGACATTTTCTCCTGTGGCTAGATAGACTTCGATTAGAGCTATACTTGCATTAGCTGCAGTGAAGAAGTGGAAGGTACACCAGATGGACGTGAAGACAACTTTTCTAAATGGTGTAATAAAAGAGGAAGTGTATGTGGAGAAGCCACAAGGTTTTGAAACACATGATAGTCAGACACGTGTGCATATTGAAGAAAGCCTTGTATGGGTTAAAATAAGCACCCAGAGCATGGTACGGTAGAATTGACAACTTCCTAATGAGCTTGGGTTTACCAAGAGTAAAGCAGATTCCAATCTATACTTCAAGGTTGTGGATGGTGGACCAGTGATACTACAGTTGTATGTGGATGACCTGTTTCTAACAAGAGAAGAGAAGCTCATCACTGATAGTAAGAGGAAGCTTGTTGCAAAGTTCGAGATGAAAGACCTAGGCATGATACATTACTTCTTAGGTCTAGAGGTATGGTAGAGACCGAGTGAGATTTTCCTTAACCAAGGAAAATATGCTGTTGAGATTCTGAAGAGATTCAGAATGATGGATTGCAAGGCCATGCCCACACCGATGGTGACAAATCTGAAGTTGTTGAACGATACATCTTCAGAGACAGTGGATACCACCGTGTATAGACAGATGATTGGTTCGTTGATGTACTTAATGAACACAAGTCCAGATATATGTTTTGCGGTGAACACGTTGAGTCAGTTTATGGTTGAGTCGAGAAGTGTTCACTTGGTTGCAACAAAACATGTGATGAGGTACCTGAATGATTATGGACTCAGATATGCTTCAGATCGTGAGATAAATCTACAAGGCTTTACAAATTCAGATTGGGCTGATAGTGTTGCAGACCGGAAGAGCATATCTGGATGTTGCTTCAGTATGGGATCAACTATGATCTCATGGTTCAACAGGAAGCAGACTAGTGTGGCATTGAGTACAACTGAAGCAGAGTACATAGCAACTTGTTCAGCTAGCAGTGAAGCAGTGTGGATTCAGAAGTTTCTTGCAGGATAGTTTGATCTCGAGTTAGAGGCGACTTGTATCTGGTGTTCCTAGAGAACCCAGTGTTCCATGACAAGTCCAAGCACATCGAGATCAGGTACCATTATATCAGAGATATGGTACATAGGGGAGCAGTGAAGCTCCAATATGTCGCTATAGATGAGCAGGTAGCTGATGTATTGACCAAGCCTTTGTCGAAAGTGACGTTTGTGTACTTCAGAGACAAACTTGGTGTGGTCCAGAAGGATGTTCCTAGTAAGAGGGAGTGATGAGTTACAATTGAGATCCAGGGCAACATCTTCAACATGTGGCAGAAGCTACGGGTGGTCATTCACGGGCACATTACAATTACTCCAGTGATAAAGCCTGGTACATTGAGTTACTGCTACCCCAGTGATAAAGCCTGGTAAACAGATGGCTACTCCAGTGATAAACCCTGGTATGCCGAGTTACTGCTACCCCAATGATAAATCCTGGTACACAGAGGGCTACTCCAGTGAAAAACCTTGGTACGCCGAGTTACTGCTACCCCAGTGATAAAGCTTGGTACGCATATTGCTACTCGAGTGAAAAAAAAAGTTTGGTACGCAAAGTTACTCACTGTGGCACCAATCAGAATAACCTCGCACAAGGTCAGTAGATGCCATGCCTTCAGGGCTGGTTAGTTACCCGACTTTTTAGCTGGTGGGCCAACTTGTGTGGTTGGAGATGTTTCCTAGCCTTGGGCTAGATGTGTAGTGTGTGCGCACTACATTGCTTAATCCTTGTGATTAGATGCCTGGTCATTGTGGACCAGTTGCCTGGTGTGCCAACCAGAGGTTACTAGTTCATTGTGGAACTAGATGCCAGATTCTGTGTGAGCTGGCGAGTGAAAGCCCCGAGATGACATAAAGTCGGGATGGATGATGAGACCCTGGATGTTGATGTGGTTACAAAACTTCTTCAATATAGATTCGTGGAAATTCAACAAGTCAATAGTCAAGTGTACAGAAGAGCAGAAGCAATTGTGATGTTCGTGCCAGAAGAATACCTTCCTTGCTAAGAGGGAATGTTGAAGTTTGAGTAGCTTTGGAAGATATTATTATTATATTCATATTGTGTTTGACCAAGACAAAACCCTAATTTTAATGTTATATTATATTTGTTAAGTCGACCCTATTGTACCTTTGTAAAAGTCGGCCCTATTGTGCCTTGACAAGTCAAATGTAAAATAGAAGGGTAAAGTGGATAGGTCAGCCCTGACCTAATTCTGGGTAGTCCAACTTGTATTTATAAGAGGCCTAGCGTCTCATTTGGAGAAGACACACAACAAGCTCTCTCACACAGTGCACAAGTCTTAGAGAGTGACACATCTACAGAAGAAGGGTGACACTGCTATAGAAGAAGGTTGTTCTGGTTAAGGGTTTTTCCATTTGGTTATTTGGTAAAGGACTATCTTGGTCTAGTGGTGCACTACTCTGTTCTAGTTAGGGTTTTTTGGTGGATCTTCTGTTTTTGAGAGATCTCTCTTGAGAGAGACATTGTACTTGTTGAAGAATCTATATTGAAGAAGCTTTGCTGGGTTTTCTCCCCCACGAGGGTTTCCCAGGATATATCTTGTGTATATGCATGCAGTTATTGTTTTAATAGACTAAGGTTAAAGACTACTATACGCTCTTTACTGCTTAAGAAGAATTTTAACACACTTCAAACTACACACCTCAATATACAGTTAGATAGACCGGTGCTAATAAAGTAGCCAAATGCCTTGAGAATATTCAACCAAGAGTTAGGGCAATAACTACTACAATATAAAGAGGGTTAGGAGCTAATTGGATGAGTTCTGAGATCTGAAATAAGTATGCTACAACAAAAATTTAAATCAGCACTATGATATCACTCTTTAGATGAAGAAACAAGTACCTTTTACCACACAAGAGTGAGATCTAATTGGATAAATCAATAACAATGGTATACCTAGTTTTCTTCTTGATTATACATTGCAAATTGAATGAGCTTGCTGTTGTCCAACAATTCCAGAATTTGATATTTGATAAAAAATGTAGAAAATGCAGATTTTGGGTGAGGAAAAGCACCTGAAGAGTGCCCAAAAGCACTTGTAATGATAAGCCTTGTGTACTTTAGCTAGGGCAATGAATAAACTTTGAAAAAAAATCCCAACAATGATGATTGCATGTATAGATGAATAATAACCATGCAATTAGCTCAAACTTGCAAAGGGAGGTGGTGAATCCCCCTAGGGTTTCACCAAAAATCTCCAAATTGATTGAGCTTCTTGTTGTCCAACATTTACAGAATTTGATATTTGATAAAAAATGTAGAAAATGCAGATTTTGGGTGAGGAAAAGCACCCAAAGAGTGCCCAAAAGCACTTGTAATGATAAGCCTTGTGTACTTTAGCTAGGGCAATGAATAAACTTTGCAAGCAAATCCCAACAATGATTGATTGCAAGTACAAATGAATAATAACCATGCAATTAGCTCAAACTTGCAAAGAGAGGTGGTGAATCCCCCTAGGGTTTCACCAAAAATCTCCAAAATGAAATATAACGGCAATGAACCACTTAGGAGATGAATTTCACCATTAGAATGTGTTAGATATCCTTTATAAACAATCCACAAGTGAAATATAAGCTAGGGTAGGGTCAAAATGCACCTTTTAGGGATAATCCCTAACTTTAGGGTTTCACCAGTTTTGATTTTTATTGATGTAATTAATTTCCAGAATTAGTGTTAGAAATAGAGAAGTAAAGCTGAAACAGAAATATCTTTTCAAATTTCAGTTAGAAGAACTATCAAACTACACCTTTAGGACAGTAAATTAATATAATACTGAAGAGAAAGATCAACAACCAATTTCCGAGTATGCACAATACTCAGATCTGAACTGATAAACAAAACTATTCCTTAGTAAGCAAACATCATAGGATTAGATCTAGACTGCTAGTTCTGAAATAAATATATTCAACTATGCATCTGAAACAGATCTAACCAAACATAGTAGATCTGATATAAATCTCAAAACAAACTTAATCACTAGATCTGGTATAGATCTAACCACAAGAAGAACTTCAGATTAAGAAAAGTACAGATCCAAGCTTTAGAGTTAAGGAGCATGCAGATTTAAAGAACAATGATAGACTTCAGACTTTAAATAACAAGTAGATCTAAATGATTTAATCTAGATAARTAGSTTACCTTGGAGTCTTACCTCTGATCACTGAAGGTGTTCATGCCACACATAAGAGATGAATAGCCTCAGAATTTATGCTCAGAAAAAGTGCAAGATCATAGATCTACCTCATGGGTGAGATCTCTTGTCAAAGAGAATTTATAGGACTGTCAAACCTCCGCTAGAACTTCACTTAGAAACACTGCACAAATTCTCATACAAGATCACAACAGCTAGGATGTGGAAACGGCTGTATTAAGGATGGCCCAGACACCTTTCTTAATGTGTTGCGGCCCTCACGAAGCACTCAGTTATGGGATGGCAGACAGAGCAAGGGTTTGTTCCCTGACTGGTTGCAACACAGTAAACTCAGCAGCAAGAGACACTCTCTATACTCCAGACAGCAAAACAACAATCAGCAAGACCTAGATCAAGAACCCTGCCAAAAAGTCACAAGACTGTCATCAAAGAAACAGCTAGGTTACATGGAGGGAGATCTATAGCAGGAGGAGGCCGAGCTGTCACATGAGGAGGTCAATCTGATACAAGAGGAGGTCGATCTGCTGCAAGAGGAGGCCAAGCAATCACAAGAGGAGGCTGATCAATCACCAGAGGAGGCCGATCTGCTGCAAGAGAAGGCCAAGCTATCACAAGAGGTGGCTGAGCTAAATTAAGAGGAGGCTGATCTGTTTTAGAAAGAAGCCGAACTGATGCAAGAGTACAAGGCATCACACTTTTAAGAGAGAGAGAGAATCAAGATGAACAAAAATAAGAATGAGGGGTCTTTATTTATACTAAAGGGTGAGGGCTCATTAAAAGAAATAACAATAAAATTAATATAAATATTAATTAAATATATTTTTCAATTTCC
>ML777565.1:212402-242164 GCA_009831015.1 Picea engelmannii | reverse complement strand
TCAAATGCATGTATAAAACCCCTAACATATCATTCAATAGCTCAAAGACATTACAATGACCTACTATACAAAGCTGAAGAAAAGACAAAATGCCCTATTGGGCCAGCATCCATAAGAAGAGGAAAGTTTCCAAAGGATATCATTCAAGCCATGTAATACGAGGTGGTGTGGTCTAAGGATGTCCAGACATAGTGAAAGACGGGTGAATATTATCTGTGGGTGCCTTTGTAGGAGGCGAGCTGTACCTGTCATGGATGCAATTCTTTCCAAGCCCTTTATTGCCTTTATTCTTTCTTTTCTTTATTGCTTTTTTTTTCTTTTTATTTCAAGGTCTAACTAGAGGACACTGGCTTGGCGTGGTGACCAGAGATGACAGTGTTACCCACGAGTACTTTCACAGAGATGATAAGGCTGGCTCGTGATGAGACCCCCTTTCCCTTGGCCATGCAACCAAAAGTCATTGCCCTGGAGTGGTAACCAGATAATGGCAATGTCATACTGCTAGGTAGCTATGAACATAATGGGTTGGCTCGTGATGAGACCCCCCATCCTCTTGGCTAGGTCTTGTTTTGTCATTTTTCTTCGGGTCCCTCTTGTTTCCTATTGAGAGGCTTTTTATTGCCTTCTCAGGGATCCCTAGGCGAGGCATCTCTAAGTTTTATTTTTATGGCTTTTATCTCTTACCAGCTGCTTTTACCCCCTGTGCCTTTAGCCCCTTCTTCCCACAGGATAAGGTGTAACCGCACAAATAGGTCATCCTAATGTCCGGACTAGGGGAATGGGATAGATGAATGGGAGATAAGATGTAAAAGTGATAATATGATGGGAGCGGACGATGGCTCTTCAAAATCCCCCCTGGTAGCTAACCAAAACCTATGGGTACAAGCTTGCTAGGGTACCCTGTCAATCCCCCCAACCATGGCTAAGCGAGTTAGTGTAAGATCCAAGCAGTTGTCAGAAATGAAAGGAATCTGATGCGTATATCTGAAAGTTATAATGATCAAACATGACACATACCATGATACCTGGACCAATTACCTCATGGAGCAAGAGTCTTCTCCGATGCAAGTCCAAGCTGAAGGTGATGGATGCTGTTGCTGCTGATAGGACAAGTGCGATGAAGAAGAAGAAAGATGGGCCCTCCAGGGCCATGCTCAGGTCTATCCTGCTCTCGGTACTCCATGTCTAGGACCTGTGGGCCTCGAGACATGATCTCCTAGTTATCCCATGAAATCGGGGATAACAAGCCACATAAAATGAAATCATCACACTTTATATCTCATGAAAAAATGTAGGGTACATTGCATAGAATCTGGGGTGTAACATGACCTATATTCAACGTAGGGTGATCATGAGATATTTGGGCATTCCATTTGGGGTGGGGCTGTTGTTGTTGTCTATTTGGGATTGGTGTCTTTAGAGTAAGCTTCATGTCTAGCATTATAAGGACCTCCCATAGTTATTGGATGCATCCTTAAGGCCTGGAACATATGTTATGTATCTTGCTGGTTGCTTAGTAGGGCTCAGTTTTGGCAATTGGATTAGATTCATCATTCTATAGTCATACTTGGGGTTGAAGTATGGTGGAGAGAGGGGCCTTCCTCTGGTCTCATGGGATATGTGTACTATGCTCGAGGATGAGGAGGGGTTTGGGTGGATTGATGTTGCCACTCAAGGCAACATACTTGCTACCAAGTGGGTGGTGAGGTGCATAGAGGGTGCTGCTCCTTGGCAGGTTTTGTTTTGACATAGGATGATGACAAAATAGCATATTAGCAAGGTGTAAGGTTCATTTGATTTATGTGATATCATCTCTCCCCCCCATCTGTTTCAGGTTTTGGGCTTGGTTATTTTTAGGAGTATCTAGTCAATGTGGAAATCATTTTTGGGCTTTGTTAGGTAGAATTTGGAGGGCAACAGAAAAGGTTGGGATCTAGCGAGACATCCCATTTGGAGTTGGAGGTCACAGGGTACTTGTATTGCTGAGTTGCCTCACTTTCACTTGTAGTTCGAGCAGGAAGGACATCTTTTTTGGGGGAGATTTGTGGGTTATAGTTGCTTGTTTGGGAAAGATTGGTGCTCTCTGTAACAGGGTACTTGTATTGCTGAGTTGCCTCACTTTCACATGTAGTTCGAGCAGGAAGGACATCTCTTTTGGGGGAGATTTGTGGGTTATAGTTGCTTGTTTGGGAAAGATTGGTGGTGCTCTCTGTCACAGGCATATGGTTTGCTCCTCCATGACATACCATTGATTATGGCATTAATAGGGCTCATTCTCTAGCTAGACCTGTTAAAAATGAACATTGGGATGTCAAGGCCATTTTGGAAGGATTTGGGGTGGAGCTTTGGTCGGCACTTCCAGTAGTATGATTCGCGATGGGTTTATTTGTTGTTGCATCAGCGACATTCATTAGCCTCGGTTCTTAATGCGAGATAGGTGTCAGTTGATCTGGAGGGTAGGTGGGTGCGCTGACTTCATAGTGTTTGGTCTTTTTGATTTCTTATAAAATCTTAGAGTATTTGCCTAGCTTGTCATCTACTAGGGGATCCCCTCTAAGGCCTGGTTGGCAAAGAGTAGGCCCTATGATGGTATTTGCCCTGTTTGCCACTGTTCAGAGAGGGTGAATCACATCTTTTGGGAGTGTCAGTTTGCTAAGAGTTGTTGGAAATACATTTAAGACCACTGTTCAGTCCTCTTTGAAGGCAGGTTTCACTGGCATGCCTCTTTGTGTGGTGATTGCAGCTATTTGGTTCACTCCTTGATTGGGATGTGGCAATGCTTGAGAGTTTTTTCCTTATTTGGTCCCCGTAAGATCAGGTGTATGTTTATTTTTAGCACAAGCTTAGCTCTTTGTTTGCTTTTTGTGCCATGTGGCATGACGAGGTAGGTCATCAACTAAGGGTACCTTGTTGATTAAGGATGATACAAACTTTAGACTCCATAGCATATTCAGAGTTTATCTCAGTATTATTAGTAGCTTTATGGAAGAGGTTTTAAGATCCATTGTATATAGTATATACCCTTCCACCTTTTGATTTGCTGTTCGTAGATATTTTTTTGTAAATTTAAGATGTGTTTTTTGAAAAAAAAAGAATCAAGATATTATTAATTTTCTTGAGATGCTATTCAAATTAAGCTCTAATAAATTTAAATATTTTTTTTTAAATATCACAATTTACTTCATATAATGAACACTGTAACATTCAGTGTTGGTATCCAACTTAATCCAAGTGTTTGTTCAAGTAGTCTGTCTATAATTTTATTTCAGCCTGATGGTATAGAAAGCTCAAGCTAGTCAGGATACTGCCTTTGAGATAGTATTAGTTTTTGCTTGTTTTATGGCACATAGGAAGTTTGAAGGTTTGTGGTTTATAAGTCTATCCTGCATGGGATATAAATGGATGGACATTGGAGGGTAAAACGTAGTTTTAAGGTGAGTAGCTCATCTGAGAGACACAATTATTATTATACAAGAGTAATATGTTAGCATAGTGTTTGACAAGTATTGCTCTTAGAAGAGATAGTCTGGCAGTAGATCAAATATAAACAAACTATAACAAATTGCCTAGCACTAGCACATGCCAACAGAGGCAGCTATCTAGGTCAGCTCCTATCCCCCTGGCTGTCCTCACACTGATCTATTGGAGAGGTAATATGCATACTTAGAACAGTCACCAACCATATTTGATTTTTTAGTCAAGTATGTGATTGGGATGTTCACAGAAGAGAAGTTTCCAAGGTCTGCAATTGCATGGGCGATCTCAGACGGAAATGGAGATCCAGAGATGCTGGTAAGAAATCAGCTGCTGTTTGGCAACTTGCATGTGCACACATTTGAATCCTTTGCTCTAACTGTTCACTAATAAAACATTGTTGAGGTTGAATTCAAATTCTCTCCCTCTGGATTTGCACGGAAGCTAATATTTTGATTTTCAGGCAAACATCAGGTAGAATATATCACAAAGTCATAAAGAATCTCAATGTTCCACCAAGTTTCTGAGATGCGGGGACATGGGAGTGTGGAAATGTGTCCAGGGACGTGTGGAGACACCCTCGATTTTTAGGGAGTGTCATGGGGGATGTTGGGATGTTGGCCACCCTTGGCAAAGGAAACCACATCTCTAAAATCATAAAATATAAAATTTTTAAGATACGCAAACATAAATGATACATATAATTGTATTTCACACTGAAAAGTTTGATATAGGAAGCCAACTTAGGTTGTCGTTTTAGGTTTTTCTATTTTTTTTAACATTTTAAGTCAATATTTTGGAGGTGCCCAGGCGTTCTGGATTTTGGGGTGGAGTGCCCAGTTGTTCACATGTGCAAAATGTCTCTCATTTTGTTTGATATTTTTTGCACCACATTTCACGGAATTTCACTTTTCAGGGGACTCTATGGAATGTTTTGCTGTCCTGGGAGCGTGTCCCCGTGTAACACTTAAGAATCTTCCCTTTAAAAGTAGTACCAATATCTAAAAACTGTTATATTTACTAGGTTGAATTGGTTGAGAAAATTTATTATAAACAACTCTTTTTTAAATAATAAATAATTTGAAATCAGGTGTTTTATTCATCATTTGATATAAGTTTATATCGTGTTTCTCCCTTTGAGGAACTTTAACTACTTCACAATGAGAGCTAGACCTTATGTGGAATTTCCCCTCTGCCATCCAAAGCCATTAGGTACTTGTTTCAACATTTTAGTCAGGTGTTTTATTCATCATTTGATATAACTTTATATTGTATATCTCCCTTTGAGGAACTTTAACCACTAAACAATGAGAGCTAGACCTTATGTGCTATTTTCCAATTGCTTGTTTCAACATTTTATTCCTATTGAAGGCTCGATTGTAAGGCCAATGTTTCCACCAGATTTCACTCATGTGGGCAGAGAAGTCCATTGCTGGCCTAACGCCCTAATCTCCATAGCCTTTCTTCTTTCATATGCAACTAAACTTCATTGTACATTTCTTCCTCCTAATCAAATGAGCACAAGAATCTGCCTAATTTCATTCTCGAATACTGGCACATGTGCACTCTCTCCTTGCTACTTAATTTTTGTTTATTGCTCAGAATCCAGAGTTAGATAATTTGGATCTATTCTTAATGGCATTCATGCTATAAAATATTTTGACTTTGGATGTCTGGATTGAGTAGTTGCATAAAATTTTCTGTAGATGTTAAGGTTAGATAACATTGGTTTTAACTTTTACTTGTAAGGCATATTTATCACAGCATTGAGTTTGATCGAGATGATGAACTATTTGCAACTGCTGGTGTTTCCAGGCGGATCAAAGTGTTTGACTTTGCTACGGTAATATTACTTTTCTTCATATAATTTACTGTATATAATATAATGACAGCTATATGGATCCTTTTAGAGTTGCTTCTATAGTTTCAGCAAGGCTTCAAGGTATCAAAAGTATATTGGTTACGTATTTCCAGGTAGTGAATGAACCTGCGGATGTGCACTGTCCTGTTGTGGAGATGTCCACTCGATCCAAGCTAAGTTGCTTGAGCTGGAACAAGTATATTAAGTCTCAGATTGCAAGCAGTGATTATGAAGGCATTGTTACTGTCTGGGATGTAAATACTTGTCAGGTAAGTTCCAAGCAGATACAGTAGTTATATATAATTTCGAAAGAGCATATGGTCATTATTGTCTAATAATATCTAGGTTGTCATTGTTGGTAACATGTTTTCGCTGGATTCTAGAAGTACTGTAAAAATGAATTTTGGATAAATTTGAAATGGTTCATTAAAGCTAAAGGCTGAAATACGCGACATTTTGCAGAGTGTCATGATGTATGAAGAACATGAAAAACGGGCATGGAGTGTGGATTTTTCACGCACAGAGCCGACCATGCTCATCTCAGGGAGTGATGATGGAAAGGTTTGCTATTTTCCTTATATTGTTCTCTATAGATTCCATCAATGTATTTCATTCTGATATGGATGGATGAGAGAACATGGAACTCATCTTACTATCAGTATGAATGTCAGTGGGGAGTCACCTTCCTTTTCTGACTTTACCTTTTCATGAACTTGAGGCTTGTATGTTGTCAATTTTCATGTTCAAGGACTCAGATTAACTGAAGTTCCTGCCTTTTTCTTTGCACAATAATAAAGTATGGAAATCAGTCTATTATAGTCAGTAATTTTGTTGAACATAAATAAAATTATCTTATCATATCTTATAAAACAGGTTAAGGTGTGGTGTACAAGGCAAGAAACAAGTGTTCTCAACATTGACATGAAAGCAAATATTTGTTGTGTCAAGTACAATCCAGGATCAAGCAACTATGTTGCGGTAAAATTTCTTTTAAAGGCTTCTGTCAGATGATTTAGATATAATCCCAGTAAAGTATTCTGGTCTAAACATGGAATTGCATTTTGTAGGTTGGTTCAGCAGATCACGACATTCATTATTATGATTTGAGGAACACTAGCGTTCCATTACACGTATTTAATGGACATCGGAAAACAGTTTCCTATGTTAAATTCATTTCAACAAATGAACTAGCTTCTGCATCTACAGACAGTACACTACGCTTATGGGATGTCAGGGATAATTGCCTTGTATGTAACCTCATTCCCTTTTTGAGATATTAGTTCATAATTCGTGTAGATCCATACTCATTTTAATATTCTAAATTCTAATATTCCATTTCTTCATTAGATGTTTGATCAGTTTTACATGCTTTGTATGCATGGAAATTTCCTTTTCTCATTTGACTAATTACAAGTGCTGCACATGGTACTCTTTTTAGCTGTTATATTCTTGCATTTTATTTTCATGGTGTATGCAACTATTTTTTCCTTCCATTTTCTTTTTAAAGATTACTTTAATTCTTTTTATATGTAGCATCACTACTCTACTGAACCCAACGTTATCCCTCTACCCAACTTTGGTACAATTGATTTAAACTGTTTCCCATATTCGTGAGGTATTAATCTACAATAATTGAGACACATTTTTGCAAATATGGTGACCCACCATGTAGAGAAAGCTAAGCCAACCATATGCAGGTAGGAAAGAACTCATTGGACTTCTATGAGCCAGCATGTTCTAGCCTCCAGTGTAAATACATGAGTTGGCTTGGATTTTTATTTAAGAACTAGATTTCATTAATATCAATATGTTTTAACTTTTTACATAGTGTATACTGTATAGTGCTATTTTTACAACAAGAAAACAGATGTCACAAAAACCAGGCCACAACTAACCCAAGTATCAATCATGACACAATAACAAAATGCCACTTTAGGTACAAAATGTGTGTATGGTTATATTCCCATCATATATTAGCACAAATTTCTAAAAAAACGACATAAAAAAGTTACAAACTTCAAAGTATGCCATTTTGGCCACATGCATTTCATCATGATAGGGCATCATATGATTAGGGAAGAAAGGGGCACAACCATCAGTTTTCCACCATAGCCCAACCAATGGTTGGTGGGTCCTGATTGTATTTGTCATGGCCAACTATATTCTTCATTGACACCTTTGGAGTCGGGGCAGTCTGAATAATCCACCTTCACTTTTGTTCCTGGGAAGCACAAAACAAAGATAACAAGGTTGAAAATGGGGTATTTGTCTTGCTGAGGCAGTTGCCTTATAAATTTTACACAGACAAAGATACATAGTTGCAAGTGAGGAGAAGGTTGAGATTGCTCAATATGTGTAATGAGATGCAAAAGAGACGTCTCATGAGAGTGAAGTCACTTTATTTGATCACTAAATGAAAAGCACTATGATATATAAAGTACACTATAATATGACTAGTGTTTTAAAAACCGGTGAACTGGAACCGAAACTGGCCGATTTTATTGGTTTGATGGTTGACCAGTTCAAACCGGCCAATAAACCGAATCGGTCGACCGATTTATGACCAAACCGACTGGTTTGGTAATAAACCAACTTGTTTGGTCATAAACCAGCCGGTTTGGTCCCTAAAACCTAAAACTCCCAAAAACCTAAAACCTAAAACCTAAACCTAATACCTAAGATACCCTAAACCCTAATTCTAGTCTATAAGACACTCTCACTCCCCTCTAAGTGCCTCACCTCTCTTATTCAATGTTTGGGAGCATTTAGATGATGAGTTTGAGGCTGAGTTCAAGTTCGAGTCCGAGTCATATACAGATGATGATGCCAAGGGAAAGGATGCTCATGCCATTTCTACTGCTAGCAGTAGTGATGATTGATCGTTGATCATGTTGATCAATGAGATAGTGACTTGTAGTCTTGACTCTTGTTAGTATGTTTTTTGATGTTGTAGAGGCCATTTAGAGCCTCCTTGATTATGTATTTATGTTCCGATCTCTAGATATGTATTGCACTTGGTGTCGTTTTGATATATTCATGAGCATACTTTGGATATGTTGTCTCTAATTGTCTCTAATGCTTTGGAAACATGATTTAAAATCTTAAAAATATATTTTTTTCGTTAAAATTTATATATATTATGTATTTTTTAAAAACTCGGTTCATTGAAACCGGTTCGACCAGTTCATTACTGGTTCTGGTTCTGGTTCTAGTTGGACCCTCGACCGGTTCCAGTTTTTAAAACTATGAATATGACCATTATATTACATATACTTTCAGCCCCCAAATTTTAGGAAACATTCGGGGAAACATTGGGGTCCTTGACATAGGGGACCTCATCTAAAATCCTATTTTTTTAATAAAATATATGAGAAACAATGACAAGTGATAAATGTGAACATTGAAAACATGAAATAAATATTCACATTTGCTTTAGGGTTTTGTTATTTTCCTGTTATAAAAAATTGACCTTTTAGGGCATTAGGCAAAACTAGTGGATGGACACTAGGAGTTCAACAAGAGGGAAATGTCTCCCATCTCTTGGGAAATAACTTCCTGCATCTCCTCTAGCTTCCCCAAAAGGGGGATGTGGGCAAATGTTCTGCATTGAGTTACCTTGTCTTGGAAACGTGGGAAGTGTGGGGATGCACCCCCTATTTGAGGGAGCGAATCCCCATGTATTACTGGTTATATGTGAACCTACACCAAGTTTATCCCAAAAGTTTATAAACTTATTTGCACTGAGAGGCTTGGTGAAAACATCGTAGTTTGCTTGAGTTGCACAATATTTCAACTCTATTTCTCCACTCTCCATACATTGTTGAATATAATGACAATGGTCCTCTAGATGCTTTCTTTGCTCATTAAACACCAAAGGTGCATACTTGTGCTAGTTTGTTCTACTTGCAAATCAAGTATTTAGGTCCTAGGACCTTAGAGAAGTTGTTTGAGAATCTCCCCCTCCCAATTGGGGGAATCCTTGGTTGGCTAGATGACTCACCCATGGGGAGAAGGGGGGGGGTCTTCATCCACTACATTGCTTGTTGGAACCACAATGGTGCATTTTCCTCTTCTCCAAGTACACTTTCTAATGGACTTGGGATTCAAGACCTCCTTTTCCTTACTGAGACCCACACAAGCCCTATGGGGACATCACCCTTGATCTAGACAAGAGACTCACCATTTCAACAATGTGAGAGGTTCTTGAAGAGTAGCATCCCTTATCTGGGACGCCCTGCGAGATAGTGTTTCTATGGTCACTACCATCGAGCATGCTAGATTTTTATGGGTTAGAGCATGCATTAGTGCCTCCCTACCTTGTGATATTTACATTGTAGTCTGCTACTTATTCCCCACTTCTTTTCTCTTTGCACTTCATAGTGAGTTAGATGGGGACTTTTTACTCAACCTATATACAAATGTTTCTCATAAGTCCACTCTTGGCGAGGTCATTTTGTTTGGGGACTTTATCGCTTGCACAACATTTCATATATTAGATTTCCTTTTATAGGAGCTGCACTTGCACTCTCACTTGTGTATTGATTTTGATGTACCTAGTAGTCCCTTTGACCTATATATTGTCACTTGTTGGACATTAATAAAATGATCTTATCTTATCTAAAGACACTGCTTCATGACATATTTGAGGATCCTCTTTGCCTCCAGGGGATTGATCCAGACACCATGGGTCTTCATAGAAATTCAAAGGACGCTCTTGTACCCTTTACAACCTATGGGAGTTACATTCTACCACCGGGGGAATCTCATGTCTTATTTCTATTGAATGATCTTTTGTGCTGCCCTTACTTGTTGGGCTTCATATGCTTCCTAGCCAACCAAGAGCTTCTCCCCCACATTTGACACTTCATTGTCTTCCCCCCCTTACCTTGCTCACCACGTGCTCCTATCCTTCTCCTGTTGATATTATGGTAGCTGCGGGAGGTATTAACCTCCATATGTAACCTTTGACTAGAATAGAATATTCCAGAAGCAAGAGAAACCCTAAACAGATGTGTGAAAACCCTAGAAGACATGTCGGCTTAGCAAAATATATAATATTAAGATATTATCCTCTAGGAAGACAATTCGGTCTAGACAGGTGACAAAACCACTATAAATAGAGGACGTCTTGGCTCATTTGTTCACTCACTCACACTCTCTCAGTCACGCAGAAAAATGCGCAAGTTTGGAGGAGGAGCAACAACAACTGCAGTTGCACAGTTTTCTCTTGTTTAGTCTTTCTGGTACTTTTTCTTGTGCGCTATCCTTGGAGAAGGTGCACTCTCTTGGTTATCTGTTGGTTATGGTGTGGCTTCCTGGAATCATTCTCTCTGCAAAGGTGAAGGTGCTCGGCGGTGGATTTATGCCTATGGTTGGGTGACAATGGTGTAGCATTGTCTATGGTTAAACGAGCACATCAATATTATTCTAACAGGTTATGGGCCCACACTACCTTCAGAATAGTCTAACCGCTAGAAGGTAGATCGAGAGTTCCTTGTCAAGCTTGTTGTAGCACCAGTCGCAACTGCAACTAGGGTTTTTGATTTTGCAGTTACAACAAACCCTAAACCTAAATTCTTGGGCACTTTCAGTGAAGCAATGGACCTAATTTTTGAGTATTCTAGTGTGACCTAGCGTAGCGCACCCTCTGGTGTCCTCAACCAATAAAAATGTCAAAATTGAGTTTTTGGGTCAAAGTCAAAGGTTGACTTATGGTCAAAATTAATTTTTTTGGTCAAAGTTGAAATTTTAGGGTTTCTAGCTTGTTTTAATCATTGAAACTTTTTTGATTCAATTTCTAACCTCTTTTTGTCAAGATGGTGTCTAGTTCCAGATTAGAAGACAAGCATAACCATACTACAAATTTCAAAGGTATGTACTCGTATATTCTTTTCAAGTTATATCATCCAACAAAACATGAGTGTGTTTGCAGGGGATGTACAAGAGACCGTGTCCAAGCAGTGAAGACTCCAGGTTTGATTATTTAAAAATTGATGTCTCTAATTGTTATAGCATTATTATGATCTTATGCTGCATCTTGATCTATTGAAGTTATGATCATTATACTAACCCTTTAATACTAGAGATACACATGTTGAGCTTCTTTCTAGGAGATATTCTTGTTCTTATGTAAATGCTTATTGCTTACGAGATGAAGTTGATCTCCTTTAGGAGATGTTCTTGGTTACTAACCTAGACTCCAGGTAGGATATCTTCCATGGCAGATACCATGGAGATTTTGTTGTTCTTGTTTCTTGTTCCGGGTAGGTCATAAGCTATGTTACCGGATCCGCGGGGGCAGATGAAGAAACGCAGATCCCTGGATCCGATCCAGATCCGCTTGGATCCGCTTGGGAGACAATTCGAGAAAATCAGGAAATGCAGCCGTGGATTGGAGGCGTTTCACCCAGTGTAACTCGTGGTTCCCCACATTTGTGGATGCCATCCCTAGTAAATCCTTCCTTGTAGACTAGTGCGTCTCACCTGGGGGGGTTTGAATTGGGCACCTGCCAACCCGGAACTGGCCAAATGCCTAGCAACATTGGCAATAACTGGTTGATTTAACCCCTTGGGCTAAGGACATATGTTATTCCTAGTAAGCAGAACATGGCCTTGCTGGAAATAGTTCATGCTTCCAAAATATAATTTGTAGGTAAAAAAGGGAGCTAAGCCATTAACAAAACTATGCTAGCTTATACAAACGGTGAAATTTTTTCTTCTGCAAGCATTCTCATCATCATTCACTTTTTGCATCTCTCCTCTTCTGTATCCATGACATCTCCAAACCCATGGGCACCTTGTGGCGCTGCTATTGTGAGAACCAAGCATTAAATTGCATCCATGGAAGGCATAGGAACTGGGGGAAGAGCCTAGTAAAGGGAGATGGTCATGTAAGGCCTTAGTATGCATATTTCTAGCTGAGAGAAGGCAAATTTCTAGGCTGATAACGATCTGCAACATGCATTTCTCTGCTTGCAAGGAGGAAAGGGGGTGAAAGGAAGAAGTGGGCGAGCTGATGGGCATTTATGGCATCCTGTGCTAGCAAGTAGCCTTGCAGGATATGGCCGTTTGACCAACAAGTAGGCCAACATATGAATGCTTGCATTTTGTGCAAGCTATCAAGTACTCGATTGATTTCCTTGGCTTTGCATCTACATATGCCTGATTTGTATGCTCTCCCATTCTAGTGCGCACACTGGTGGGTTTATGAGGAAATTTCTTCTGTGAGTGCCATGATTTTTTCCCAAGTGAAGAAAGAAATAAAATGGTATTTTCCAGCCATTTCCAGGCCAGAATGCTGGTACTTTACAGGCTAAGGCGAGGGAACATTTTTCAACAGTACCCTGTACTGTGGCCTGTGGGTATGGCAGATGGCATTTCCTGCTGTTCTCACCCTGTTTCTGAGCCATTTCCTGTTTTGGGAATCTGTTTCGGAAATGTTTCCTGCCCAGAAACACATCTATATATGTGTGTTTTCCTGTTTCATAATATTTTGAAAATGGGATTTCTGAAACTTGCACCTGTTTTGGAAAGCATACTTGTTTCGCTGTTTTGTACAACATATATTTTTGTCAAAATCATATTTAGTGAACCCCATTCTATGGCCTGTTTATGATTTTTTCTCTTCCATTGCATGTGGAAGACCCCCAAAATATTTTCATGTGGTTGAAAGTGAGCAAAGCTTCTATAATTTAAGAGCCATCTTTTGTATGCATAGGCTTAGGGTTTTGACTGCTCACAACTCTAAGAGGTTACTTGTAATGCGAGAACATTTATGCTGTTACCAAGATTTTTAGGTTAAAATGGATCAGATGCCTAGGGATGTTGAATCAAGTGAGCTGCAGCAAGGATAGGTTATTTACAAGGATGTTCAGGAATCACGTTAGGAGCCTTTACTGATGCTTACTGCTGGTGGCTTCTGGTGACGGAGAGAGTAATAAAAAGAAAGCATGGTGGGGATTATGCTAAATTTTTTTGTAGTTGATGCTTCCTGTGAACAATGTAAAGGGCACCTTTCCCAACACGGGAATTTATTGCATGTAAGCAAATGCGTGTCACAAGAGAGTGGCCATGAGTGGGGTTATCTATTCCGCCAATTTTTTCCAAGACTTACACCTGGCCCCAACTGGGTGAGTCCGCTCACTTGCGTGGATGAGATGGCCCATGTCGGTTGATCATGTCACTTGGGGGATTCAAACCTTGGCGGGGACAACCTTCTTTTACCAACTGGCTAAGTCCCCATTGACAGGAATGATGTTGATTTTCATTGTATTATTTACACATATTTGGACATACAAGCATGTATAACTATTCAGATGAGTTTTGTTTATCAAGCTTGACCTTTGAAACACTGTTAAATACCAATATAGGCAATGTTATCACAGGATTTGTACTTATGCAAAGCCCAACACAAGACCCCAAATCTTGCGTAACTATGGAAGATCCAACCACTGTCACCTTAGTAAGAACTTCCCTCGTTTTAGTGATGGAAGAGGCCCACCACAAGGGAGGCTTCCCCAGTGACCTCAAGGGATCAAAGTAGCAAGTATAGTAGCCAAGCCTACTGCCCCCTCTCTTGATCACCTAAAGATTGTTCTAGGTCAAGGTAGTGGAAGAGGTATGAAGTTGTTTGAGTTCCTGCCCGGAACAATAACACTTTACAACATATATATGATTATTTCCAAGTTCAAACATGCAATTAATACCTCTTTAAGACACTAGACAATATAAGTTGCAATGGCTGATACAAATTTGCAGCAGTGAACAATTATATAACAGCAGTAAATAGTTTGTAACAACAACAACAATTAATGCTCAGAAATGCAACAATTGACCATGAAAACTTGGCACACATCCACTAGAACATTATCCAATTGTTAGATGCAATTTCTGAATAAGTTAGGCCACCTTTACCAGAGTGTATGTGGCAAATTTGAGTGTTTTCAGGTGGGTGTAGCAAACTTTTAGAACAGCAGCAAGAAGAATGGTGAGTTTGCCAATGTTAGTATTAGTAAAGTTAGTAGAGAGCTTGAGAAAATTGTGAGAGTGAGTTTGTTGACCAATTCACAAAGAGAGATACTTCTTAGATCAGTGCCTTTATTGGGTTATGGAGTCCTAGAACAACAAATACAATTAAGCTTGAAGATTGATCTAATTGCAACCAAGAGGTAGGATTCAAACCCTAAGTTGCAAGCACATTTGGGCCTTAAGTTTTGAATCTTGAGGAGAAGGAATTCTAGGGTGCAAGCACATTTGGGCCCTAGAAATCATTCCTCCCTTATTGAAGCTTCAATTAGGTCAAAGATCAAAAGTCTAGGGCTAAAATCCTATAGTGCTAGCACTTTCGGGTTTTAAGGTTCTAACCCTAGCAAGGATACTTTCACAATTTTTGAAAAAAAATCACCTTGTGAGAGGAATAAGCACTTATGTTCCTCTCTTAGGGTTTCATCAAAAAATACATCTAGCATTAAATAACAAATCTACCATGAAACATTAATAGCATAATAATAAATTGCAGAAAATTCACTTACTTCATCGAAGAAACCAAGAGAGAAAACCATAATTGCAGAAATTCCCATCCAAAATCAGCAAAAATCATCCACAAGTGACCTTCCAAGCATAGTGCATGAGAGAGAGATAGCCAATGACCCTTAGCGGACGAAAATTTCAGAAGTATTCTCACACATGGTGAGAAGTTATGATGATCCAAAATGGAAATAGGTTTGCCTTTTTATATGAGGCAACCCTAACATGATTTGTCCACATAATTTGTCAACAATAAGATATGAGTGGGGTCGATCCCTTGATTTGCCTCTAAAATAATGTTAAATTACAAAATATATCATAAACCCTAAAAAGGGTGACGTCATGCTCTAAAAAGGTAATGTCATGGTAGGAGAGGGTGACGTTGTCATGCCTCCAAAGGCCAAGTGGCATGCTCCAAGGGTGAATGAGTGTGAAGTGATGTGTCTCCTCACCCCAAGCCATGCCAATCATTTGCGGAATCAAACCATCCACCAAACCCTAACCAGGAAGATGACGTCAAAGGCTAGAGGGTGACATCAAGGGCCTCCAAAGGTCACGTCCAGGGTTTAGAGGGATGCAACGATGTCTCTGAGTGATGTACAAAGGTCCACTACTGGAACGTCCTCTATCCTCCGTGCACAAAATCCCTGGGGTCCTCTACCCAACTTGTGGGATTTCAGCCCATATGTGTGGCATAATGACCAAAATTGCTCAAACCAAGCTCATCTGTCCATCGTCCAAGGTTCTGAGAATGTGAGAGCCACTATCTCAGGGTGGTGAGTCACTGTATGACCCACTGCTCTCCATCATACATGCCAAAATCTTGCAATAAAGGCACAACGTCTTGGGTACAAGCACAAGACGTCCCTCAAGAACCATTTCAAGGCCATCCAAACCAAGCCAAAGTATAAAAGATGGTTAGCCAAAGTTCATAAGAAACATTAGTCCTTAAAACATACAAAGTAAGCTGCAACTTAAGATATAAGCCATGTAAGATAATTCACCTCAGTAACCCCTTCAAGCATCACACCAACCCATGACCCCATGTGAGTTACTAGGTTTAAGTATGTGAGGGCCTTCATCCAAACCTATTAGGTGTGCCACCTAGACAGTAGATAAAATAACCCAAGTAGAAGGATAGGTCCTGAGAATGACAAGGGAAAGTAAAAACCTACCAAGAGTAAGTGTGAAAGTGATATGCTTCAAGGCTTACTTCATGGCATATGGTGTTAATCCATCTCTATGAGCGCCTTTGTGGAGGGTGCACTTGCTCTTGAGTTAACCCATATTTGCGTGCCACTTTTTTCCAAACCCCTTTTTTCCTTTTTCTAGTCCATGCTTTCAATTACATTTGTGAATTTGCGGGTCCCCTTTTGTACAGGGTTTCAGGCTACAACATTACTTTTTTGGGACTGGGGCGAGCAATGAAAGAGTAAAGCTCAAGTTGGACCGACTTTTGGTGGTCCTGCCTTGCTATGTTCACTTTCTTTTCTAGCATCATTTTCTTATTCTTTTATAACAACTGCGAAACAACCTCTGGGCCTTTAGCCCCTCTTCTCACGAGAGAGTGGACCATAGCTAAAGTTTAGGATATGTGAAAGGCCTTAAGATGGAAGGTGTTAAGTATGGTCGGAAGAAGAACATTACCCTTGGGAGGGCTCCCCAGTATTACCCCTTTTCCCTGGGCAGTGACATCACTGGACTAGGGCATAGAAGTTGACCACCAAGGTGAAACAAGGCAACTGACACAATTTCCCAAACTAGTGATCCATTATCCAACTTCAACTAAAGGTCCTCATCCACATGCCCAACAAATTAAGCATAACACTTTGCATAAAAGGAGGACTAACATACCTCATGGTGACAGTAGCTTACCATCTCCCATACTCTGGGTTGCTTGAATATGATGAGCCTTGGTTGATCTGTGCTGGGAGGCAAATAAGGGGGGCTGTTGGGCTGCCATCTCTTGACATGCTAATCATCATCATCATGGTGCAGATCATGTTCTCCGTTGTGGGCCTCTAGATATGATCTCCTCCAACTTCAGCAAAGGTCATCATCCACTTGCCCAACAAATTAAGCATAACAATTTGCATAAAAGGACTAACATACCTCATGGTGACGATAGCTTACCATCTCCCATACTCTGGGTTGCTTGAATGTGATGAGCCTTGGTTGATTTGTGTTGGGAGGCAAATAAGGGGGGCTGCTGGGATGCCATCTGTGGACATGCTGATCATCATCATCATGGTGCATATCATGTTCTCCATTGCGGGCCTCGAGACATGATCTCCTCCAACTTCAACCAAAGGTCCTCATCCACATGCCCAACAAATTAAGCATAACACTTCACATAAAAGGACTAACATATCTCATGGTGACAATAGCTTACCATCTCCCATACTTTGGGTTGCTTGAATGTGATGAGCCTTGGTTGATCTGTGCTGGGAGGTAGATAAGGGGGGCTGCTGGGCTTCCATCTGTGTACGTGCTGATCATCATCATGATGGTGCAGATCATGTTCTCCATTGCAGGCCTCAAGACATGATCTCCTCCGGTTACCCCTAAGCATGGGGGGGTAACATGCACCTTTATTTTTCCTTTTTTCTTTAATGCTGCAATTTTAGATATCTCAATTTGTTTTTCATTCTCTGTTTCTAGGGTTTTTTTGAAAAGACCTACTTTATATATCATTTCTACTTGCCATTTTAGGTAACTTGGCCATTCTGGTCCCATCATTTTTGTTTTTGTCTAAACATTGTTAATATGGTTTAAATCTGTAGTGTTGCTTATAATATGTATCAATTCTCTTTTAAAGATGACCCACAAAATTTCTAAAAACAGGGATCATTGGTCATTAAAATTCAATATATACAGAAGGCTTTGACATATTTTTTGATTTAAGCTGGGTCAGCTCCATCTAGCAATTGAGCTGGCTTTCTCCAAACCAGAGGATCTAATTCCTATCAATCCCTGTAGTGATTTCCAAATGGCACGTGCAAGTCGAAATCTTTACTTTCTTTTTCAGAATTCTGTCGGCCTTTATATAATTTAAATGCATCAAGCATCAACACTGACATATATGTGGAAAACATAGTTAAAACTTAGAGATCAAGCACCATTGCCTCTTGTGGATAGCAAGTGTTTCAAATTATTTCTATTCAATCAACACTTTCACAGGTTTGAGTTATTTAGAGAAAACAATTACACAAATATTAAGGACTTCTATTATAATAATTATTGTAGTGTTAATGCTTCAAGAATAATGTGATACATAGTTAAATTTTTTATGCCTACAAATCTATGTTGATAAATCTATGTTTCTGTTTTTTCATAGGATTAGGGTTTTACTGGATTTTAAGTTGTAGACTATATTGAGCATTACAAAATGGTTAAAATTATTTCATTTTTCAGGTACGGACGTTTAAGGGGCACACTAATGAGAAGAACTTTGTGGGGCTTACAGTCAACTCTGAATACATAGCCTGTGGCAGTGAAACAAATGGGGTGTTTGTATATCATAAGGTGTGCTGTAGTTTTGTTAGTTAACATTATGCTCTACTATTGATTCTTTCACTTCCTCAAAGGTCTGATTAAGTGTTTGGACTGCAGGCTATTTCAAAGCCTGCTGCTTGGCATAAATTTGGCAGTCCAGATTTGGACGACAGTGACGATGATACATCACATTTCATAAGCGCTGTTTGTTGGAAGAGTGAGAGCCCTACAATGTTAGCTGCTAATAGCCAAGGAACAATCAAAGTTCTTGTACTTGCACCGTGAATATCAAGTTTCTCATATAATTCTTGAAGGCCCTGCCTAGATAACAGAGTTGGAGAGAATTTTGAAATTTGTTAAATTAAGATTCTTTCTGGAAACTAGCTCTCTGGATTTCCTGCTGCCTGAGAAAGTTGAGAAATGAGGTTGATGTGGATTATATGCAGCAATTTTCAATTTACCAATATTTCTATAGTGCCATACGCTTCTGCGAATTTGTCAGTTGTCATTCACCTCTAATAGAATAGCCAGAGTAGCTTCCAGTAATGCAGTATGTTTTGCATGTTCTATATGCCCGCCTTAACTCTAATCTTAAGGAATACCGGCCTCAATTCTGGCAACTTCTTTGGTCTGGGGCGAACCCACTGGTGAACCTTCAGACTATGTAAGCATCTTTTTTCTTAGAGAGTATCCAATGCTTATCATTATTATAGCCTTTCTGTATCAATAATTGAATTGCTTGTGGACTGCAGGAAGGCTAAATTTTTTTACGTGTCAGAACTCACGGAAAGTTTCGGGAGATGGAGAATGCCCAGGACCAACATTTTGTACTGATGCTAAATGTATTATATCTTGGTTTTTTATCATTCTTGGAATACTTGCCAGCTGTCATCATACTCTTTTAGGCTTGTACTACGAGTAGTGAAGCCTTGCCCCAACTTGTGGGCTTCCCTCTTCAACTATTATTGGGATTTGCTTCTAGAGCCAAATAGTTGGACACTATCAGAGTTTAGCTAATTTTTTATATCGGTTCCCCGTAAAAGGTTGTATTTGAAGGCAGCTTGTGCGCCTTGTCAATACTTATGAGTTACTACTCATAGATTTTTTCAAGTTCCAGATCAGCAAGACATGTAAATGAAAATGAAGTAAATATTGTAAAATTCTGTATTGGTAAATTTGTTGAAGAAATAAAAAGTTTTTGGCCTTGTTATCATGATGGTATTAAATTCCGTTAGATAGTGTTGCACTCGTCAGCTAATCGATCAAATGGAATCCAGTGAAGGATTGAATGAGGTATTGATTTATTGGAAGGCCTGAACGAGGTATGGATTTGATTTAAATGAAGAAAATTATTTACCCTTTAATATACTGAAAAATCTGAAGTGTATGCGAGATAAGTAATCACGTTTCAGAGTTTACATGTAGATTTTTTTCTGTATGGTTTTTTATCAAAATGTTAATGCATAGTCTATTTACCCTATTGGATCTTGGGTTTGATATGCTCTGTAAACTTTAAGAGCCTACTTTTTATTTTTACCATTTTAGGCAAAGTTGCTTGTACCTTTGTAAATCGATGTAAGACTTAATTCCTTTTATATTTTTACTATACAGCCATTCTTCGAGTTGTAACCATTTATGCTATTGATTTTCTTATTTGATGTCAATTTTCACAAGTACCTCCTAGCCACTTATTTACCACTTTGGTTTGGTAGTTTATTTACCCATCTAAGAGATGCTCTCGTCTAATGAAATCATTCTTTCTAAAATTTAAGAGTTTTGGGTCTCTTATCACTATTGAAAAAAATACCTTGTATATACTTCAATGCTTTTGCTATTTTTGTATACCAATTAAATGTGCTTATTTAATCAATTAATCAATTATGACAAAAATATTTTCCTTCTTTATGTGTTCCATTTATATTTACACCCTACGTGTGTCATACTATATATGTAATTCTTGCCACTGATGAAGGGAAGTAGCTGATCTTAGAGGAATGTTGGAAACCTCCAAGGGAAGGTTATATTAAGTTAAACCTCAATGGAGCAGCGGTAGGTAGTCCTGGACGGATGGGATGTCGAGGTCTATTATCGACCATAAGGGCAGTATTATAGCCATTTATATGGAGAACAATGGAGAACATAGGGAAGGATTCCAATAATCTGGCAGAGGTAAAACCTTTATAAGATGAATTAAAACAGATCTAAAATTAGGAATAAGGGATATAATAGGTGAGGAGGATTCTCAAATCATCATTGATGTGATGCAAGAGAATTTAGTTTCCCGAGATTGGAAGTTAAATAACCAATTCAAGTAGTTAAAAGAGGCAAAAATTTGGATTTTGAAGTATAGGATGTCTTCATATAAAGAGAACAACAAAGTAGCAGGCTGCTTAGCTAAACAGGTTCTCTGCTTGAAGAACTCAGAACTGATGGTGATCAATACACCATGGATCAATGAGGAATCAGACTGGCAAAAGGTCCGACTAGCATCATGAATCAAGGAATGTTTGAACCCCAAAACAAACTAGTGATGAACCCCATGATTGATAAAGTTGGCAAAAACTTTGGCAAATCAATTCAAAGGAAGAAGTCAAGGCAAATATTCCCGTAATTAAGTTGAAGGAGAAACGGTACAGGAGGCTTGAAGTTGGCAAGGCGGAAGGAATATAAATTCTTATTGGATTACTGACAGATGATGAACTTAGGCCTATTTGCAGCTTACCATTGATTATCTCAAATCAAACGTTGAGAAAGCAGTTTTGGACAATTTTGTGCAATTGGACAAGGTGTTCTTCAAGGAACTTCCACATCTGGGCATGCCTCCCACATTCAAACCTAGAGAATATGTCAGCACCATGGAGAGAGAGGGACATTTCTGAGTGATAAGTCCTCTTTCTCTGCTTTGGTTATATTTTCAGTAATCGTTCTGGACATTGAAGATGGAAAATAATTCTAGTTTTAGTTATACTTCCGTTTTATCATATTGTTTCAGACTTCGATTTTGATATATATGGGAACAATAAATTTCTTGATACCATTTTATTTCTATCGTTAATACAATTCTATTTTACCAGCTAACAGATGAAATTTGTCAGTCCATTTTGTTTTATGCATGTATTACCTTGTATTTTGTCCTTACATTTATATAGTTCCAGAATAATGAGATCCAAAATGATGTGATATGTTTAGAGATTTTCAAAAAGATTGTGACCTTTCTTTATCGCTTCTTTCTTTAATTTGGATGTGATGGCAGAAGGTAAAGAGGTCATTTTCTACTTTTCTCCAGTAAATGTCTCAGGAGTTGTAGGCCTTGATGAATATAACAAGGTTAGATTGTAGTAAGGATGGGATTGCATAGTAAAGTTGTTATCCAAAACATGTTGTAAGGTTGCGATGCTAGAAATGTGGGGACATTTTTAAGGCTAGGTTGTGGGGCATAATGGCACTGCAAAGTTAGAACAGGGCTCAAATGCAGCTTTGTGCTTATTAGGTACCCAGGTTTTCATAATGGCTTATGAATGTTTGATCATCGCAGTTCACCTGTGTGCAATTTTGCCCATTTTCAGTGTCTTTGCCCTGAGTCGGCTCTTGATTAAGCAGTTTTTGGCCTCAACCTATTGGAAATAAAAATACAGGAGTGGAAACGAGAAGGAGACTTTCTTTTGACTCAGAACAAGCAATGTTATCCTTGATAGAACCTAAGTCATTTAAAGAATCTATAAAAAGTAAATATTGGATAGAAGCAAGGAATGATGAACTAGACCAAATAGAAAAGAACTAGACCTGGGAACTAGTTCCAAGACCCAAGGACAAGAATGTGATAAGAACCAAGTGGATATTCAAAAAAAAACTAAATGAAAATGGGGAGAATATAAAGAAAAGAGACATATTAGTTTGAAAAGTATATTCCCAAGTGGAAGGTCTTGATTTTGAGGAGACTTTTGCTCCAATTGCAAGACTTGAGGCCATCAAAATGTTCTTGGAATTTGCATGCTTAAGAAATTTCAAAATCTATCAAATGGATGTTAAGTCATCATTCTTTAATGGAACACTAGAAGAAAAAGTCTATGTTGAGCAAGCAGAAGGATTCATGTTAACATAAAATCATGACTATGTGTGCAAGCTGAAGAAAGCCCTATATGGTCTAAAACAAGCCCCTAGAGCATGGTTCTCAAGGATTGATCAGTACCTACAAAAACAAGGATATAAGAGAGGGACAACTGACAACAACTTATACATAAAAATTGAGGATCAAAACATGATTTTTGTGGTGGTATATGTAGATGACATCATATTTGGGAGTAATTTGACTACACTAAGAAGAAAGTTTGCAACCAAAATGCAAGAAGAATTTGAAATGTCTATGTTGGGAGAATTGCCATTTTTCTTAGGCTTACAAGTGAATCAAACAGAAAATGGAATATTTGTTTCCCAAACCAAATATATCAAGGAAATGATAAATAAATTTCAAATGGAAGACAGTAAACATATGAGTACTCCCATGGTCACTGGATGTAAACTGTTGGACCTCGACCAAGTTTTAAGGAAACCTTGGTTAGGTTTAGACCACCTTTTGGACTTCGACCCAAGGATCGAAGATACAACGCCATGTCGGAGCTGAGATTGCATATCTCACTTGTTTTTCGGGCTATGTGGACCCAACAAGGGGTTAATTAGGGTTTTTGTAATGGGTTATGGGATGTCGGCCCATGGGTTTACCCATGTTTAGGCCTTTTTGTAAGGAAATGTAAAAGTATAAATAGATAAGAATGTATGGTAAAAGTAGTAGAGGGGAAGATAGCTTGCAGGGCTAAGTGCAAGTATTTTTGGGTTTCTTTGTGCAACAGATTGTGTATGTAAGGCTCTGTGCTCAATAAAGGTTGGCTTTGTGCCGTGACCTAGTTTTGGGAAGGAGGATCTAGCGCTCAGTGTCTAGATCTCCTATCCTCGGTGAAGCTTGGCTCTGTGGATTAGTGCACATGAGCAGATGAATGTAAGATAATTGAATAATAATAAAGAAGACGAAGCAATTGGTGGACGTAGCCCCACACTGGGGTGAACCACGTATATCTTCTGTCTTATGGTTGCTTGGTGTTGTGTTGTTTATATTATGAATCTGCTTTACTTGTTATGTATGTTAGATAGATCTAGATATGCTTAGTGCTTTATATGTGTTAAGGATGAATGAATTCTAGATCTAACTTTATGTTATGTTCCAAGTTATTGAAGTGCTTAATATTTGTTGTTATTGTGTCGATCTATCTTAGGGTTTCATTCTGCGATGTTAATGAAGCTAATGAGTTAATGAATATCATCTTGTAGTGTTAATAGAATACTCTGTGAAGTGTTGCTATCACATATCTTTGTCCCAGCTTGTTTACAGACACATGAGTCTTGTAACCCCCCTGCCTCTACATCAGGTGAGACTTCACCTGCTTCGCAGGTGTTGCTGAAAGGGTCGGTAGTTAAGGTTTTGTTGGTGTGTTGTTGAAGCATTGAACACTGGGTCTGCCCCTGTGCAAACAAATGGTTCTGTTGTTGGGAACTGAAACTATGATTGCTGGGAGATGAAGAAAATAGAAGATATGTGCGTAGATCTGATGTTGTAGTGCACAATATTCTATTTGACTTGTGAATCTCTGTGCTAAGAAATAAATATGATCTGAAGAAAAGAGGTAAGATCTTAAAAGAGGTAAAGCTTTGTGCTTTGATAAGAATAATATAAGTGAAAATTTTTGTTTCAAAAGTATGAATTTAAGTATGATTAATAGATTCTGTCCTAGTCTCAAAGCTAGGGTGCAATTGGAAAAAAGAGTTGATTTAAGTAAAACTAATAGAAATGAAGAAATATATGTTATTCCTATTTATAGAAAGAATTTTTAGACTAATAAGTGGATACAGGAACCTAGAAAGAATTTATGTAGATTGCAGGTCCAACACTATGATCCTACTGCGTAGTACATGAGAGATTGGGTAACATTTGAAAGAAAGAGAGGATTGACACTATGTTAAAGTTGCAGAAGAACAGGACATCTTGCTAAGGAATTCCATGGTATAGGTCCTATTTTTCTTTGTTGTAAAGTTGTTGGTCAT
This sequence comes from Picea engelmannii, assembly GCA_009831015.1. Lineage (NCBI taxonomy): Eukaryota > Viridiplantae > Streptophyta > Pinopsida > Pinales > Pinaceae > Picea > Picea engelmannii. Next base: position 217,716 of record ML777565.1, on the reverse strand, counting down.
GAGGTTGAAGATTGTCCAAAGATGATTGCTAAAGTTGAAAGGATGAACATGAGACAAGAAAACTATGAAGAAAGTCAAGAGTCTAAGAGCATGTTAGAGAATAACAAAGATAAAGAATTAGAGAAAACTCAGACTATGTTATTACAGTTGAAAGAAATAATGGACGATCATAAATATGTCATCTTACCAGAGATCTTGAAAGTAAAACAACACATAAATGAAATAATAGAAGACTTTGGCATAGACTATGTCTTGGATGAGGAAACACAAGTGAACATTATGACAGAAAAAACTTGGTAAATTTTGGGAAAGTCTACTGTGATACCTTCATTGGGAAGGATAGAATTGTTTAAAGGAAATATGATAACCCTATGTGGAAGAGTTACTAATGTACCTATTATTTTTCATGGAACATCGATTGAAGAGGATTTTGAAGTCATTAATTTTGTTGAGAACAATGCCCCTTTCCCACTTTTGTTAGGAAAGAATTGGATTGAGAAAGATCAGATCAGAAGGAAAGCAGAGGAGGAAGCTATAGAAAAGAAAAATCAAGAACTAAGGGATTTCATAGCCAAAAAAATAGATTGACTGATAGAAGAATGAGAAGTTAAGTCGAAGCAACAAAAGGAAAGAGAATTAGCTAGAAATATTGAAAGAATGCAAGAAGGTTTGAGGGACCTATCCATGGAAGAAAGAAGTATACCCACCCTGGAATTAATAAGAGAAGAGATATTAACTTTGGACCCTTTGAGAGAACATCAACAGTGCGAAGTAACCACATTAGGAGAAGGTAAGAATAAGAATGGAAAGAGGATTCCAGAAACAGTTAGAGATACTCATATCATAGGAAAGAAGGCAAGGAATATAAATAAGAAGAAATCCAAGTTAGAAAAGCTATAGGAAGTTATAGAGAATAAATGGAAGACTTCGTAGGAGGCAGGTTTGCACGACTTGAACCTCGTCGGAACAACAGAACCACACAGAATGGGACTTCGCATTGACGAAGCTATATGACCATTGGAGGTGTCCTACCTGTTAGAAAAATGCTCTGGAACAGCTAGAAAACGCATTTATGAGATTTTGGACATTGAGATCATGCCATAACGAATAGATTCACATTGATGGAAGTATTCCTACCCATTGGAGGAATCCGTTATGACACTTGCTTATTTAACCTGTTGGTCATTGCGTCGGGACCACTTTTTTCCACCCGTGATTAACTAAGCTATCCGAGAATTGATTGTGTGTCAAACTATTATTTTGGAAGTTATACATCGCCATCTATTTGTCTACCCCGCCTATCCATTCGCCTACCCCGACCCACCTGTTTTAAAAGTGAGAATGTCGAGAAAATGCATTGAGTTAGAGAAGTTTGTCGAGGAGGTTCTTAACAAGTTTATGGCTGATAGAGTCATGTATGAAGGTTTCCAGGCATCATCGACCAGGGGAATGCAGACTTCCCCTTCAAATGGATGACGTTCGGGCCATACCAACCCCGTGATTGAACAACGAAGTAAGCATTGTAGCAATCTGGATAACGTGAAGCAGATCTCGTTGATCTTACCAGAATATATCTCGCCTTTGGATGGGATGGTTAACTGTGACAACAGTCCCCGAGACTTTGAGTACACTTTGATAACCACATACATTCTGAAGGGAATACGCATAGTCAGGAGCCAGCTAGGACATATCTCACTAATGAAGAACAATGAATTCGACTTTGGAGATAGAAAGAATGATGATATGCTAGCACCCCACAGATACTTGATGAAGTCAGCTGGGAAGAAGCCTCACATTGTCTCCCAGCCATGGATTAAGGAGCTAGCATAGTCCACTATGCTCAACGTGATGACGATTCCCCATTTTGGTCGACACCAGGAGGTTAACACTTGCATTAAACTCCTCTTGGCATGCTACCATGGTAGATACATGTGGCTTGACCAATGGATTATTGTGGATCTAGTGTTGATCCACTTGAGTAAAGGATTAAGCATGAAGGGACCTAACCCTCAAAATTTTTACCTAGGGAAGGTCTCAGACTGCTCACTAGCACACCGCATCAAGGAAGCATATGGAGAAGTTGAAAAGGGAAAGTGAGGCTACAAGGTATCCTCTATCCAAGATGGTGTAGTGTGCCTCTCTTTCCAACTCATAGTTGGAAATCTTGTAAGAAATAACTACCCCACACAGGTCATCGAGTTCGTGGTGGACCTCGTAGGAAAATGTGTGGTGGGCATGCAAATGAATTGGGCAAGTTACCTCATCAACGAACTTGAGAAATACTGTCGCGAAGCTTAGGATCAGGGATACGAGTTTCACTTCAGCTGGCTGCTCGTGTTGGTCGCATTTGTCGCTTGGAAAATGCCTGAAGGAGATACCTTCCCAGAGATGGAACCATCAAAGTCATTGGCTGCTAGGTTCTCTACCTTGTGGTACACCAACGATATGTCTAAGAAATGGAAGTCGAACATTTTGTTCCATGCCTATTATCAACAACTAAAGGTTTCCATTGAAGCCTTTCCACACATGACACTGTGCACCCTACACCAGTACCGACCTTTTGCAAAGTTCCACACAGATCGGCATTTTATATATATCACAGTGCGCAAAGATGAGAGCAAGGAAGAGTTGCAGTCATATTACAAGTTAAGAGACGATGACATGGAGCATATCTTGAAGGAGTGGCTAGAGGATTTCCTTATACCAGTCGATGATGTAGAACTCTCCAACCTCGACATCATAGGAATCCCATTGGTCACCCAGGTCGAGCATGCTAGACAATCCAGTGCAAAGAAGAAAAATAAAAAGGAGAAAGTCCAGAATATAGATATTGATGAGGAAGACAACGCCTTTGAAGGAAATGGATCCTGCTTGCCAGGAGGAGGAGACGATGCAAATGGACAAGAAGGAGGAGATGGAGGATAAAATCAACGAGAAGGTGAAGCTACACCGCCAAAATATCCCCCTACTGTAACACCGTAGAAGAGAAATGTTTCTCCAAAGAAACCTTTAGCAAGAAAGAAGATGTGTGCTAGTAAGCTCTAGATGGAGGCCACACTCACAAAATATGATATTAGTCTAGTCCGTGGAGCGATGGAGGATGTGTCCAAATATCTCTTATAGATATATGAAGCGAAGCAGGAAGAACTATATGAAAGAGTCGAGAAGGATCTAAAGGAAATACAAAAAGCTATTCATTCATCCCATGCAGTACCTACTATGCCTTCCTTGTCATAGGTTACAAAATTGGGGGATGAGCCCGCCTAGCTAAGAAGACTTGCAGACGCAACAGAGGCTCGACTTCAGAAAGTACAAGAAGAAAAGGAGAAGGATATAGAAGCCCTAAAGAAAGAAAAAGAGGAAGTCTTAGAGAAACTACGAGTTGCGCGGTATTGTGTAACCGCTTATGAAAATGAGAAAGATGAGTTTCAATAGATGCTCGAGGAGGACAAAGCAAAGATATAGAGAGAAAAGTGTTATCATTGAAATTTCATCCGCAAATGGTTACAATAATTCAGCATCGTCAAATAGTTATGAAGTCATCCATGGACCTGAATTAACACAAAAACATTCATAAAGGGTCAAAAAACTATACAAAGTAGTAAAAAATTGAAGGACACTATGAAGACACTGGGCGCGCATGCACATGCATGAAACAAAAATGCAAGATTCGCGCACATGCGCACGATGCGTGACTGTTGTCGCAAAACACCGCACACCTGAGAAATGGTGCATTTATGAGTGGTCGGCCTCCCACCCACTTTTGGTTCAACTTCCAAGCTGATTTGACACTCAAATCTAGACTAGATTTGACTGGATGGTTGGTCAAAGACTTAGAAATGCCCTAATTAGCCTCTTTACACACTACAAACTAGTTGAACAATAGCTCAAAGGAATGCTATAAAAAGGCCATGGATACACTTCATTTTTCAAGGAATTTCATAGCAAAGTTATGCTGCCACTATTCTCTTGAGGAATCTTCTATCCTTGCCAAGAGTATACTTGCATCATTGCTTTGGGGAAATCCATCTCACCCCTTGAGTGGATTAACAAAGAATTCTTTCACCATTTTCATTTTCATTTTCAAAGTTGTAAGAAGAGCTTATTTGTGGGGGTCCAAGAGCCCTCCCTTGGAGGAAGAAGGGAGTCAAAGTCCCCTTGCTTCTCAGTGTTTTTTTTCACTAATATCAACCTTATCATTGGTGACATGGGTCTCATTGTTCTTTTTGTCTCTATGTCCCTATGATTATAAATTTAGTTGTTGTTTTATTTCTTAGTTTAATTCTTAGTTGTTGTTTTATATTTCTTTTTCTAACCCTTTTCCTTGCAGCTGTCCTGCTTAACAAACCCAACTGAGCTTGCAAACACCTCTATTTTTCTCACTAAGGTGACGAAAGAGGCGCAACAGATTGACTACTCCATTAGGGAAATGTATCAATTTCCTACCCCATTTGAGTTTTTCTAGCTCTTCTTTTAGTTTGTTTAACTTGCAGATGCACTAATCGACCTAAGCCGACCTGCCAATCAGCCAATTCCAAGTTGAATTGGGAGAAATCCATCCGTATTTTTCATTCTCGGCTGTGTGTCACCTGTGTGCGAGTTTTTAGGCCCATAGATGCGCATCGTGCGCACATGTTCTTAAATCACAGTTCTTTTATGCGCACGTGCGCTTATTGACTTGTTTCTGATCGCACACATGCGCTCTGTGCGCTTTTGTCTCCACTGAGACCCACACATCTGTGCAAAAATTCACATTGTAAAGTTGTTGAAATGTGGGGAAGGCCATTTGCCTTCTTAAAAATGATTTCAAGCATGTTTTAAAGCTGCACCACACTTAATCCCCTCATCATATAAAGGGGTTAGTCAAAACACATAGGCACTTAGAGGGTTAAAATCAATTTCCTCTTTTGCTTTCATTTTCGCCACATGGATGGCTTGTTTTGACTCACAATATAAGTTGGAAATCATTTTTAATCACATTTAACTTGCATTGGGACTAGAAGTTGGATACCAATCACTTAGTATGCTCTTCTCTCACGCATCCAAGTGACCTTGAGAATTAGAAAAAGATTGTGAAACGATTTCATCTCCCTTAAGAACATTAAAACCTTTAGGAGAGGACAACAACCCTTCTTGGGACTCCTCTTAGTTTGTTTTTTTTCAAACACATTTTAATATTGTAACGGGCCCATACATGCCCACATGCTACAAAGATAGGATAGTGTTGAAATTTGCTTTCTTAGATCAAATCACTAGGGAAGTTTAAAGGTTTTGTAACGGGCCCATACATGCCCACATGATCAATCTAGGATAG
>ML777565.1:187933-212121 GCA_009831015.1 Picea engelmannii | reverse complement strand
ACATAAAAGTCACTTATCACTCACATAAATTCTTCTTGAAACATGGAGGTAAGTTTCCTCCAAAGGGATTCCGAAAACACCCCACCCTTTTCTTGATGAAACTATCCACTCCCATTTTTATTCAACGAGGTTGGTTCACACCCACAACTTCTCAAAACAACTACATCTAATTTTTTTCTAAAAGCTCACTAAATTTTTCCTCCACAGGAGGTGCCAAAAGAAATTTTTTAGTCTAGGTAGGATTTCGGGGATAAGCATCCAAATAACTCCCCGTTATCTGGTTCTCACATTGTCAAAACAATAGAAGTTGTCAAATAGGGAACTGAAGATCCTCCAAGTCAAGTGTTCCTAACACCATAAGGTAGGGAGATACCCATGAAGGGTTGAAGGCCGAGGTCTGGTTGTTCTATGCGTCCCCCCTTGAGGCACCCACCTCTTGGATATGATCCAGCCCGTGACCCATTTCTTAGGCCGAAAATCTAAATGTCGCACTTTGACCGAGGTACCTAGTGACCAAATTTTAGGACATCTACCCAGGTGGAAATTGTGGGATGTAGTTGCACCTTGAATGGATTTTGTGTGGCTATTGGGAAATATCACTAGCTCTTTTGATATATGCCCCCTTTACCCCTCATTATAACCAATTATTTCATCCTTCACTAGTTTCTCTTCTGGTGACTTCAGACCCCACTATTGAGTACTATTGGAAGGTCCAGTGCTATTTGAGAGGAAGGACGTTACATCTTCTAGGCCACAAGCATTTGTTTTTGATTCCCCACGTGGATAAAACCCACTTATCCACATATATGCTTCTTTTTCAAAACATTTTATGTATGATGCACTTCTGACTACATTTTGATTTGGATATATATATTGTGTAAAGTTCAAATTTGCAACACAAAGGCTCTTGTTTCTTTATTACTCTCACCACCATTTGCACACATTCACTCAGTGAGTCAGACATCATAGGGGATCCACAGAATCCCCGTCGTTCATGATGCTTGCTAAACCTCCCTCCTATCTTAGGGGGAGTGTCTGGTCTTGCCCACTGATTGACACCACCTTCACACACTCCTGTGAGTGCTACTATTTTAGGATCAACTTTTCTTGGTTCCACATTACTTGGGTCCACTTCCTAAGGTCCTCCGTCCACTCGCTCTCCTTTACACGGAAGCAGGGGACCCACTTCCTCTCAAAGGGGGAAGTACGAACCCACCTAGCCCCCCTCAAGGGTTAGGTTCACAACACACTCACACCATGGATGGAGCTAACCTCCCCCCCCACTACAAATGACATATTTGGCCTCTCTCAATATACCTGATCTAAGGAAACTCACCAATGATCCTATATTGCATACCCCCACATGGCCTGCAATGCCCACCAAACTACCTTCAGACATACCCAAGTTTGAAGGGAAGGCAGGCGATGACCTTGCCAACCACGTCATGACTTTTCACCTATGGTGCTCTTCCAATAGCATTATGGATGATTCCATCAGACTGCGATTATTTCAACGCACACTCACTGGCCCACTGGCCAAATGGTATGTAGAGGAAAAATCAGTGTCTCATGCGACTTTCGAGTCCTTGGCAAATGCATTCTTGACCTTCTTCCAATTACCAATCCACCATGACAATGGTCTAGAACTACTTTCTAATTTCAAACAAACCTCAGCCACACATATCGCTGATCACATTCACAAGTGGTGTAGGTGACGTAGTTTGTGCAAAGTAGAAACCACCAAGCAATAATGTCTTGACTGGTTTCTTAGATCACTTGTCTCTCTCCTCGGTAAGGATGTAGCTTCCACCTTCCCTCAATCTAAAGAGGAAGCCATCAGTAAGGCTCAATAGTATGACCTCATCTATGCATAGTCAGGGTACCTATACACTGTGCTTCATGATCTTCCAAAGCCAGTGCCATTTGGCCAAGAAAAACCTGGGATGTCTCACTCAGCAGACGTACTGATTGGTAACACCACTCACCATGGTCCACAACCCCAACCACCACCAATGTATGGCACACCCCAATACCCACCGACATACGGGGGAAATTCTTATTACACCCCCCCTCTTATCAACAACCATACCCTGTTGTTATGCCTCCACCCATCAATGGGCCACCGCCAGCACCCCCCATACACCCACCTATTCAAACAAGTTCTGGTACCCCCTCTACCTCAGCTTATAGTACTAGCGAAATCACTATGCCTTCCTATGTACCTTACAGATCGTTACTGCCACATAATCTGTACTTTCAATTTCCTGCCCCCCCACATCCTCATGCTGGGGTGAATTTTGTTCAACCCTCTCCCGCTCAGCAATATCAAAATTTCGAACAGATGAATATGGAAAATCTAACCCATCCGTCAAATAATGAAAAAAAGAAAGGACGAAACAGGAACAACAACAACCTAGGTCAAGGTGGCAATCAACCCTAGCAGAACCAACCCACTGGGGGAAACCAAAACCAAGGGAATCAGAAACCCCAAGGGGGTAATAATAATAGGCGTCAAGGGAAAAATAACAATCTTGTTAAAACCAACTTCCCTTGTGCCCTTTGTGGTGAGTTCGACCATTACACTCATCATTTCCCCCCAATCACTGATTTTAAATGGTTGAAAGACTTAGGTAGTCTACCCCATCCTCCAACACTGCCTTCCCCTCAGCAGGCACCACAACAATACATGCAACAACCCCCCCCTACCATCCTACAAAATCCTATTCCACACCAAGGTGTGATAAACACTCAATAGGACACACATCCCCTACCTCAGGTGGGATAGTACATCAACCCAAACAATCCAGAAGATCACATAATCCTCCTCACTAGTGAAGAAGAAATCATTTTGCAAACACGTAATCGTCAGTATCATGCACCCGCTGAGTCTCCTCCCATCCCTCTAGAGACAAACCCTGCACCGACGGGACCCCCATTGGTGATTCCTTGCCCTAACACAGAGCCACCTCTTCGCATCCCTTGCATCCCATTATGTAGGAATGTCCACAACCCACAGGCTAGGGCATCTCACAATTACAGTTTGGTTGACAACTTAGCACAATCCCCGATTGCCATGTCAGTTTTGGAAGTCCTCCAGACTTGTCCCACTCAGCGGAAATCATTACTTTCCACCTTGGGGGTATTCGACCCCGCAAATACTCGACTCATTACATTTTATCTCAATAGTGGAGAACCCCGCCTTCCCGCCTTGATCACTTTTCAAATTCCAGTAAAAATACGGAACATCACAGTTCATCGGTGTATCATTGATGAAGGTGCATCTACATGCATCATGTCCAAATCTGTATGGCAGAAACTTGGTTCCCTCGAACTCAAACCCTCTACCATTACCTTACGAACTTATGACATATGACCATCGTCTCCTGAAGGGATCTTCCAAAATGTCCCCATAGAACTTGGGGTTAAGACTATTCTCATCGACATCGAAGTTATCGACGCCCCACTCAATTATAATATCTTGTTCGGTTGTAGCTACATGTATGCTATGAAGGCAATTGCCTCTTCCGTCTTTTAGACAATGATGTTCCCCCACAATGGGAAGATCGTTACCATTGACCAAGTCTCACATTACGAGCCTAACCCATCTGCCAACATCGATAACCTCCTTCCCCTCATCCATACAAGTCCTGACGCCTACCCACTCATCGAGATGGGTCCTGGAATTTTCAAAGATCCATCATTATTAGGAACTTACCATTGAGCACCATTGCTCCTTCATACTTCCAATCAAGTATGCATCGTATCATCTAACATAACTCACATAGAGGATACCCTTCCTCCTAGGGAGGCTTCTATCATATCTGACGTCCCTCTAGTTGCAGAACTTCCCCCTCACGAGCCTCCTATGAAATCATCGACCCCACCAGTCCACAATTCCACCTCTCCCCAAGGACATATCCTAGTTTGGGAGACAGTTCCCCAAGCCATCACTCAAATCCCCTTCTTTTACCCTCCACCGGGCATCGAATCTTTCCAGGTAGCCGCAACGCTTACCCTCCCTAATATGGTGTTAGCATTTCTAGTTTGGTACTTACATCCACTAGAGATGGTCCCTCGACCATCCCTTCCCCCCCAAACAGAAGGAATCCCAATGATGATTCCCATCCTTACTCCCACCATACCCCCTACACCCCCACTTACTAACCCCCCTGCTACAGCTGGGGGCAAGAGAAAGAAGAAGGAGCCCACAACTCCACTTCCTCCGTGCGTCCAACCTCCTTACACACTATGTGAGAAAGATGGACACCAAACCAACAACTGCCCATCTTTTCTAGAGTTACGGAATTTGATTCTACTCAATCAAACTCCCCCAACACTCGCCACTATAGCTAGTACTGCCACTACCACCCCCCATTCAAGTAGTAAAGGGTTGTGAACCAAATTCGCTTGCGCTATATGCTAAGAATATGACCATTATACCCACCATTTCCCGGCACTACCACACTTTCGGCAGACATTAGCCGCAGTACGCCAAAGCTTCCAGAGCAACCCCAGTCCTACTACGTCATCCTTACCAAACATCAATGACATCCGTTATGTCACCACTTTAGTCAATGAATGTATGAGATGTCATTGCTCTCTATGTGAATCATTAGATCACTTTACATACCAGTGCCCTATGATCATTGAATACAGGCAACGCCAATTGACTTTGCTTCACAGACCCACAGAGTCAATAGTTGACCTCACCTCGTCACTAGAGGTTCTTCATGTCATTTCTCCCGAATCCGAGGCCCTTCCAACACCCCCATAGTTCTTAGATGACTTATATGAGGATTCACCCCCCAATCCCCCCAACTCTCCCGCTCATTCCCCTATGGATATTTTACATCCAACTACCATGGGTACTCCTCAATATTTCAATATTTGGTCCATGTCGAGCGAACCATCACCATCTCCTTGCGTTGTTCCCCCTACTTCTTCATCACCAGGGGGAAACCACACAACAATAATCACCGATATCACTCTTCACGACCCCTTGTATTCCCGTCACTTCCACTATGATGAGGAAATACTTGAAGTGTTAAATAACCTTGACTTCCCATGGGATGCGCTACACCACCGCGCACTCTTCTTTCCACAGGAAGCCTCCATGCCTCCTAACAAACACTCCATCTACGTAGTCGAAACCAAAGATTTTATCCCCTCAGGGCCTATCGACTGGTTCAAGAACCCCATTCCTACCCCTGATGCTTTTGAAGAAGGAAACATGGCCAACATTTCCCCAACCATTAAAATTGACATTTCCATAAAAAATGGCATCGTCGAGGAAATCACCATTGGAGCTTCTTGCACTCCTTAGGAAATCACCGCCTATAAAGCCCTCTTCCAGGAATATCGAGATACTTTTGCCTGGTCATACACATAAATGCCTGGCCTCGATCCCTCTATCATCGAACATCGCATCAACACCTGGCCTGACATTACACCAGTTCATAAAAAACAATGATCGCTACACCCGTCCAAAGTAGCAGCCATCAAAGACAAAATTGACAAATTACATGCTGCCGGGTTCATTTACCCCATCACCTATACATCATGGGTTTCCAAACCTGTATCCATTAACAAAAAACAGGGCACTATCCGCGTCTGCACGTACTTTCACGATATCAATCACACATGTCCCAAAGACAACTTTCCAACGCCTTTCATTGATCAAATTATCAACGATTGCGCAGGCCATGAGGCTCTATCTTTCATGGATGGATTCTCTGGTTATAATCAAATTCAAATTCACCCAACCGATCAATGTAAAACCGCATTCAATACCCCTTGGGGTACTTTTGCATATCGTGTCATGCCTTTTGGATTAAATAATACTGGTGCAACTTTCCAATGGGCTATGACATACATCTTTCATGATCTGGATCATATCATCCTCGCATACTTGGACGACCTCACAAATCGATCCAAGAAACGCACCCAACATCTTGATGATTTGCGAATCATCTTCCAATGGTGTCATCAGTACAACATTCGCTTGAATCCCCTCAAGTGCATTTTCTGTGTCACTGCAGGGCACCTCCTTGGCTTTATCATTTCCCAAAGAGGTATTACTATGGACCCCCTCAAAGTCCAAGCTATCATTGAAATTCCACCTCCCCAGAATTTACGTCAACTTCAGATCCTACAAGGCAAAGCTAACTTTCTACGGTGATTTGTCCCAGAATATGCCATACGCGCACATGGTTTCCTTTGCTTACTACGTCAAGACATCCCATTTCACTGGGATGACCATGCCCAACAGTCATTTGATGATCTTAAAATGGCACTCTCCAACACCCATTTAATTAGTGCACATGACTACAATTGCGACTATATCCTCTACGTATCAACATCAGCTGTGTTAGTAGCAGGAGTTCTCATCTAGCTAGGTGATGATAATCGTGAGCATGCCATTTATTACGTTAGTAAAAACCTCTTTGGGCCACCCTTGAAGTATAACATGAAGAGAAACTAGCTCTTGCAGTAGTCCTCGCAGTCCAGAAATTGCATCACTACATTCTGCTTCGCACAACTAAGGTTGTCGTAGATTTCAACCCTATGCAATACTTGCTCAGTCGTCGGTAAATTAATGGAAAATTTGCTCGATGGATCGTTATCCTTCAGGAGTATGATTTGGAATTCTCAACACCCAAGAGCAAGAAGGCCCTCGTTCTCCCCGAACTTGTCATGGCCCTCCCCTCTGACACCACCAATACCCATGTCAATACCGAATTTCTTGACGAACACCTCTTTTACATCACTTCGGATGATCCTTGGTACGATAACCTCCTTGTCTACCTCCAAACTCAAAATTTCAGTAACCACCTTTCATGAGATGATCATCATTGTATTTTCCATTAGGCCCCCTGCTACCTCCTCATCGGAGACATTCTATATTTGCGGGGAGTCGACACCATTCTTCATCGATGCCTAACCATTGACGAGGATGATAGAGTGTTGAACAACTGCCACAACAACGCATGTGGGGGCCATCTTTCGGGAATATCCACTGCTCAAAAGATTATCTGAGCAAGTTACTTTTGGCCTACCTTGTTTCATGATTTCATTCATGTCATAAAATGATGTGAGCAATGTCAGATTTATTCCAACAAAGCCTGATCACCCGTTGCTCTTCTTCATCCAGTCATCACTGCTGACCCTTTTTGTAAATGGGGCATTGAATTCATGACTTGTAATCCCCCCTCCAGCAATGGTCACAAATACATTATTGTCGCAGTCGATTACTTCACCAAATGGGCAGAAGCTATGCCCACCTTCAACAACACCGCTGACACTGCAACATGTTTTTTCTTTAACCACGTCATATCTCGCTTTGGAGTACCACTCCAACTCGTTTCCAATCACGGGAAACACTTCGAGAATGAGATCTTTATTGAACTCTCATCTCGGTTAGGATTCTCTCACGAGTTTACCTCACCATATTACCCTTAGTATAATGGACAGGTCGAAGCAGTTAACAAGGTCCTCAAGACCATGTTAGAGTGCACGGTTAATAAACATAAGACCAATTGGCATCACATGTTATTTTCTGCGCTATGGGCTTACCGTACGACTGTGAAAATAGCTACTGGTTTCACACCATTTCATATATTCAATGGGGTTGAGGCCAATCTTCCCATCGAGTGAGAAATTCCCACCCTATGCACCGCAATTGCGCTATTACCCGACACTGCTCCAATGGAGCAATGCTTGCTGAACTTAGAGTCTCTGGATGAAGATCGTCGATCGTCATTGCAAAACAATGAGGCAGCTAAAAAATGATCAAATGATACCTTTGATCGACATGTCAACCTTCTCTCAGTTCGTAAAGGCAACCTTGTCCTGGCTTACGATATCGCTCATGATACCTTTGGCCATGGAAAATTTGAGTCACTATGGAATGGCCCATACATTATCCAACATTGCCTCACCAAAGACACATACATCCTGGCCTCCCCCAAAGGCCTCTCTCTCAAAGAACCCGTCAACGGATTGTATTTAAAGAAATTTTATGCTTAAACATAGTCATTCTACTTTAGGTTATTTCTTTTATAATGTTTTTAATCTTTTTTCCATTCCTCACGCAGTCTCTCTGGCTCCTGATGAGCTGGAGCTCTCCGCAACTCCACCTCGCGCCCACGAGGTGCCACATCTGCACATACAAACAAGTAACAAATAGTATCAACATCTATATCATATACACATATCATGCTATCTCAAACACAAAACATATATATCAACATTATCAACATACCTCCATGGTCAAAAACCTCCCTTGGAGGCAACACCATGTCCGGATCCTCCTGGAAGTCAACCCCGACATAGGGGTACTTTAATATCACTTGTGGCATCTGTCTCCATACTTGCGCTGCCTCAGCAGTAAATAAGTGGCCACCCTCACCACCACCATGGCGAAGAAAAATAGTTGACCACTGCTTTAGTCGCAACTCTCGTGGCCCAGGAACACCCAATAAAATCCTAGGGCGTAACATAGGCACCCTCTCCAGAAACCAGGCCACCAGGATGGACCCGAAGGCAAACTCTCCAGTATCCATGGACCGACAGTGGTCCAGCTGCCCCACCATCCTGGAATGCAGCATAAGCCCCCAGGTGAAGTGCTCATCGACCAACACTCTCTCCATCACCATCAGCTGGCCAACACTGATCCACTGCGTCGCCAGTGACCCATAAACTCTCACAATCATCACTACTATGCAATGATACACCAGGGAATCCATTGCCCCAATGCTCACGACAGTGCCAGACATAAAGTGTGGCTGCGAATAGTATCTCCAACCAACTGTTGCTAACACCAGATCCCTCAATAACACCGGCTCTGCCGGTAGGGTTGTTCCCTGAAATGGGAGCCCAGTCAAAAAGTATACATCCTCCACCGTAGTGAAGGCAATCTGCTCTCCTCGTACTATGAAGCAATGCAGGTCTGGACTCCACATCCTAATAAGAAACTACAGGAGATACTCCTGCACCCGTATCAACGGGCACTCAAATAACTTCAACAGCCCACAAGCTGCCAAAGTCGCACGTACACCTAGCTCCTCAATAGCCACGATGTCTCGTAGCTGGGACCAATCCCACTCTCGCCAACCAACCATCATCATGCACAAAGCTCACCTGCAACCACATAAAATAGTCCTAAGTCAGCCACATGGTCAATCAACAACATGAAGAAGATAATTTTTACATCCGTCAACCTTGCCTCTAAGGTGCGGTTGTTTAACCCATAGGCGTGCACACGTGCGCACCTGTTCACCCCACAGGCATGCACGTGTGCATGCCTATTCACTACATAGGCACCCTCTCATGCGTTCCTATTCACTACACAGGCACGCTCTCAAGCATTCCTGTTCACTCTATAGGTGCACACATGTGCGTGCCTATTCAGCTGACAAGCGCGCACATAGTGTGCGCCCTCTACCCCCTTACCAGTGCTCCCATGCATGCCTATCCAGTGGGTAGGCACGCACATGTGCACGCCTACTTCCTGATCGCCCGCGCACATGAGGCCCACACTCATCAAACCCTCTGTACGGCCCTCCGTACAACCCCTGCCCAAAAAATGAAACCCTAATTCTATGCAGGATGATCATACCACTAACCTGAAGCTCGCTGGTCCTCAATCGGATGCCTCATCCTCCCAGAATCTCCAAATCTCCTCTGAATGCTTCTTGTCCAGTCACTATAGTAGCAAGTACAAATGAGGTGGCAATGTGGGCCCTACAACTATATATAGGCCTTTTTACCAAACTTCCACTCACCATTCCGGGAGCTCCGGGCATCCATTTCTTGATCCGTCTTCAGCCACAGGATCAACATCCCGTCATCTACATCACGACAGTCCCTGGGCCTCTTTTCATCCTGAGCCCCCAGGACGCCATTTTTTCATACCCTGATCAGGTATGCATGCGCATATTTAAAATTATCAAATACATGCTCATATATTCAATTCTCTTCAGATATTGTTCACGCCGGGTATTTGGTTTTCATGAGTGCAGGTACTTGGTCATCCTCCATCAACACAACCCCTTCAGGTATATACTCAACACTAGCATGTAGTCATTCCCTCTGAATCTCACTTACATTTCCAGTCACACCCTCTAACATTTGCCTCTAGGATCCCCGTTTCCGGCTCTGTAGTACCAACACCTCCATTTGTATCTTCGGTACTGTCACCCGGTAGCACTCTTACCCACATGAGTTGTCCCATTCCTAGCACCCTTTTGCGCTTGTGACACTCATGCTGTTTTTCAAAACCCTTTAGAATGGGAGTCTCGATAGTCTTACATTATGTCGCGAATCAACCACATACTCCTTCTCCTCATTTTTCTAGCTTTCCCAATGGACTCCCAGATTATGTCTTCATGATTTTATTTTTGGACTGCACCTCTGCAGTATCATGAACCCTCCATTTCATCCACAATCCATTTGCCCATCTGCAAATTTCCCTTCATTTCACCTACCTCATACAGAAACCCACTCATGGGGCCCCCACCCTCCATCAGGTCTCCAAACCACTTATGCCCTATCCGAGTCAACCATATCACCTTGGGGCACCCGTTTCTATATTTATACACTTATCCCACATTATTTTTTTATTTATTGTACAAACGCCTTTGTTTCCAGCAGTTACATTACCTTTTTGTCATCACCTTTGGTGACCTTCTTCCCTTTTTGGCCAAACGCAACCCATGTCACCCTTGGTTGGGGCACTACTTATCATCCACCCTTGACTACATCATCCATATCTTTAGATTACCCCACAGGCCACTTACCTCTTCCCTCTAAGTTTGTTCACCTTGTCCCGCCTCTGGCACAACTTATCCCCTGTCTTGTTGTCCCCCTGACACTCGACCTCGTTGAACGGTTGCAACCACTTTTATCTCAAATATACTCCAACCAAGGGAAATCTTGAGTCTTCCTACATCTTGACTTCATCCATGTACCTCCTTCACTTCCTAACCTCACCTAGTAGATTTCATGAAGCCATTTTCTTCTGGGAGTCGCGTCCCCCTTTTTGTCGACATTAGCATAGTTTTCCAGAAGGGTGACATTATATTGATTCTCATTTCCCATCCAATGAGATATCTCAGATGGCATAGGGAGAAAAACAATTACTCCCTGCTATCGTTGACCCCCATGACATTTGACGTCAACACTTTCTCATGTTACAGTGGGTCTTACTTTGTGACTATTGCAGTTAGTTCTTTTACTTTTCGAAGACCTCTGAACTTGGCTGGGCTATCAATGCCCATAGAATCCGTGATACTTCTTATAACTATCACTGCCTACTATTCAGAGTATGTTCATCCACAAACTTGTCTTCTACCTTTATCATGACCACCCCCGAGGGCACTGCAGTTGTCTACATCAACACTTCATTCCTCTTTTTGAGTTACATGACATGAGCATGGGGCATGCCCGCCTCGTTTGTACACAATTTGTTTTTTACCCACCTCATGGAAGGTTGGGTTCTACTGGTTCCTTTTTCCCTCCAATGGATCACTTCTCTTACAATAGCATTCTCAGTAGAATAAACATTGATGGATTTCATCTATACGTATGCTCCTAACCTCATCCATCAGGGGGCATCTATTATCACTGAAATTTCATCCACAAATGGTTACAAGAATTCAACATTGTCAAACAGTTATGAAGTCATCCATGGACCTGAATTAACACAAAAGCATTCATAAAGGGTCAAAAAACTATACAAAGTAGTAAAAAATTGAAGGGTGCTATGAAGACATTGGGCGCGTGTGCACATGCGCGAAATAGAAATGCAAGATTTGCACACATGCGCACGATGCGCGACTGTTGTCGTAAAAAGCCACGCACCTGAGAAATGACTCATTTATGAGATTGGTCAGCCTCCCACACATTTCTGGTTCAGCTTCCAAGCTGATTTGACACTCAAATCTGGATTGGATTCGACTGGATGGCTGGTCAAAGACCTAGAAATTCCCTAATTAGCCTCTTTACACACTACAAACTAGTTGAATAATAGCTCAAAGTAATGCTATAAAAAGGCCATGGATACACTTCATTTTTCAAGGAATTTCATAGCAAATTTATCCTGCCACTATTCTCTTGAGGACTCTTTTATCCTTGCCAAGAGTATACTTGCATCATTGCTATGGGGAAATCCATCTCACCCCTTGAGTGGATTAACAAAGAATTCTTTCACCATTTTCATTTTCATTTTCAAAGTTGTAAGAAGAGCTTACTTGTGGGGGTCCAAGAGCCCTCCCTTGGAGGAAGAAGGCACTCAAAGTCCCCTTGCTTCTCAGTGTTTTCTTTCACTAATATCATCCTTATCATTGGTGACATGGGTCTCATTGTTCTTTTTGTCTCTATGTCCCTGTGCTTATAAATTTAGTTGTTGTTTTATTTCTTAGTTTAATTCTTAGTTGTTGTTTTATATTTCTTTTTCTAACCCTTTTCCTTGCAACTGTCTTGCTTAGAAAACCCAATTGAGCTTGTAAGCACCTCTATTTTTCTCACTAAGGTGACGAAAAATGCACAAAAAAAAGGACCAATTGCTCACGGAGTAGACTGTAGTCAAGGAATCTGTGAATAAATCACTTTGCTCTGTGCCCGACTTGGCATAGGAGGAACAAGAATCGGTTGAAATTCAAATGGCTAAGCTTGCTGAGGCCATCCAACAACTTCAAGCAAGGATAATAGAGTTGGATATTCAAGTAGTGCCAAGCACTCCACAGGAGGTGTGCGATCATAGGGAAGAAGCCTCTAAGAATGCAGTTGGAAGGATCAGAGCCCTTTCTTTAGAGTGTAGAAAGTTGAGCAACATAAGTGCGCAGACTTATGAATGCCTCGTAGAAGATCTAGAGCTAAGGAAGTTGGAAGCACAACTACAGGAGGCATAACAATAGGCATCCTCTGTGCATGCACATATGAAGCCACTCACTATATTCGAGAGAATGAAAATATCACAAGAACAGTGCATAGTACAACAACATATTACTTCCATCCAGGGCAGAGTAATGGAAGTCATGCAGAAGCTATAACCTGTGTAGGATGAAGCCTGCAAGGTGTTCGAAGAAATTGAAGGACAAGGCTCGCAACTAGACCAAGTGGTAACAACAGTGGAATAGCACCTGGAAGGGCCTATTATAGCACAGACAATCCAGGAGCTCACTAAGCAAGGGGCTCAGGTGAAGTAGMAAGTCGAGGTAGCTTGAGTGAAGCTCGAGGCCTTCGAAGCAACATTACCCAAACCTGAGTGACTCGGGACGAGTCACAGGTGAGTGTTGGGGGCCTGTTGGCCCTCAAACAAGTTTTGAGGAAATCTTGGTCAATTTTGGACCACCTTTTTGACTACAGGAGGCATAACAATAGGCATCCTCTGTGCATGCACATATGAAGCCACTCACTATATTCGAGAGAATGAAAATATCACAAGAACAGTGCATAGTAAAACAACATATTACTTCCATCCAGGGCAGAGTAATGGAAGTCATGCAGAAGCTATAACCTGTGTAGGATGAAGCCTGCAAGGTGTTCGAAGAAATTGAAGGACAAGGCTCGCAACTAGACCAAGTGGTAACAACAGTGTAATAGCACCTGGAAGGGCCTATTATAGCACAGACAATCCAGGAGCTCACTAAGCAAGGGGCTTAGGTGAAGTAGCAAGTCGAGGTAGCTTGAGTGAAGCTCGAGGCCTTCGAAGCAACATTACCCAAACCTGAGTGACTCGGGACGAGTCACAGGTGAGTGTTGGGGGCCTGTTGGCCCTCAAACAAGTTTTGAGGAAATCTTGGTCAATTTTGGACCACCTTTTTGACTTAGACGTGAGGATCGAAGATAGAGTGCCATGGTATAGCTGAGATAATGGATCTCACTTGTTTTGCGGGCTATGTGGACCCAACAAGGGGTTCGTTAGAGTTTTTATAATGGGTTATGGGATGTTGGCCATGGGTTTACCCATGTTTATGACTTTTTGTAAGGAAATATAAAAGTATAAATAGATAAGAATGTATGGTAAAAATAGCAGAGGGAAATATATCTTGCAGGGCTAAGAGCAAGTATTTTTGGGTTGCTTTGTGCAACATATTGTGTGTGTAAGGCTCTGTGCTCAATAGAGAAGTTGTCTTTGTGCCATGACCTAGTTTTGGGAAGGAGGATCTGACACTCAATGTGCAGATCTCCTATCCTCGGTGAATCTTGGCTCTGTGGATTAATGCACAAGAGAAAATGAATGTAAGATAACTGAATGATAATAAAGAAGACGAAGCAGTTGGTGGACGTAGCCCCACGCTGGGGTGAACCATGTATATCTTGTGTCTTCTGGTTTCTTGGTGCTGTGTTGTTTATATTATGAATATTCTTTGATTATTATGTATGTTATATAGATCTATATATGCTTAGTGATTTACATGTGTTAAGGATGAATGAATGTTAGATCTAACTATGTTCTATGTGCCAAGTGATTGAAGTGCTTAATCTTTGTTGTTATTGTGTCGATCTATCTTAGGGTTTCATTCTGTGATGTTAATGAAGCTAATGAATTAACGAATATCATCTTGTAGTGTTAATAGAATACTCTACAAAGTGTTGCTATCAAATATCTGTGTCTCAGCTTGGTTACAAACACCTGAGTCTTGTAACTCCCCCTACCTCTACCTCAGGTGAGACTTTACCTGCTTCGCAGGTGTTTATGAAAGGGCCGGTAGTTAGGGTTTTGTTGGTACGTTGTTGAAGTGTTGAACCCTGGGTCTACCCCTGTGCCAACATAAACTAAGCCTAGAATATGACTCACCAAAAGTGGACCAAATGATGTATAGATCAATTGTTGGAAGTTTTCTCTATTCAACAACAACAATACCCGACATCATGCAAGTTGTAGGACTCGTGGGGAGATTTCAATCTACACCTAAAGAAACTCACTTAAACGCAGTAAAGAGAATATTTAGATATCTTAAAGGTACGCTAGAACTTGGATTATAGAATCCAAAATATACAAACTTCAATCTAACTACATACACTGATGTCGATTAGGCCAGTAGTATTGATGATGGGAAACGCACCAATGGAGGAGCATTTTTCTTAGGAAAATTTCTGGTAGCATGGTTAAGAAAGAAGAAAACATCCAATCACTTTCTATAGTAGAGGAAGAATACATTGTTGCTGCATCCTGTTGCACACAAGTTCTTTGGATGAAGAAAACATTAGAAAATTTACAAATAAGATAGATAATCCCATTACTATTAATTGTGATAACCCTAGTGCCATAAGCATAACTAAAAATCTAGTAATACATTCTAAAACCAAACACATCCCAATTAAACACCATATTTTAAGAGATCAGTTTACCCAAAAAGTGGTTAAGACAATATATGTAGATACCAAAGAACAAATTGTAGACATATTCACAAAACCTTTTCCCAGGAGTACTTTTGAAAATCTTCGACAAAAATGAGGAGTAATTCAAAACCTTCAATAAAAAACCATAAAAATCATATTATAAGGGGCACATGGTAAGAGGGAGAATTGGCATAGGGGGAAAGAAGAAATATCCCCTCTTCCATTGCTGTCAAAGGGGGAGGAAATCCATAAGAGCATAAATTTCAAAAAGAAAAAAAGGTTGCCATCAATGCCAAAGGGGGATAATGTTGGACATAGTGGTATGATATTGTCATTTATGTCAAATAACGAGAAGAAGAACTTTAAACCAAATCTCATAAGGAAGAACACACTGGATAAACGCTATTGGGATTGAAACCCCCACAGTGAAACTCCAAAAGAATCAAGGAGGAATCTTGTTCGCTGATGTATGCTGATGTACTTTTTGGGACACATTTTGATCGTCGGATCATAGAGGAAACTTACGTAAAGAAGAGGAGAATCATGTCTTTCTATTGAATATTTTGGAATGATTTAGATCGATATATCTATATTAAATATAGACCATTAGATCGATTACTAAGAGTCATGGACCATCGATCGTTGAAATACCGTACGCATGGTCAACCTGACATTGACCACTTTAGATAATATCGACCGAAGGAAATTTGCATGAAGGAATTTTAGTCAAAGCCAAAGTTCCAAAGTAAAAGTAATTCATCGGATCTAAGTGTTATCACTGAAATTTCGTCCGCAAATGGTTACATGAATCCAACATCTTCAAACAACTATTAGTTCACCCATGGACCAAAATTACCAAAAAAACATTTCCAAAAGGTCCAAAACTATCCAACTAGTTATAAAATCTGGATGTGCTATGACTATACAGGGAAAACGCGCACATGCACCATCAATAAATGCAGGAAAAGAACACATGCACATGATGCATGATCGTGGACGCTAAAAGCTGCGCACACTTGAGAACAACGCATTTATGATGTTGGTTGGCCTCCCACCCACTTTTGGTTTAGCTTCTAAGTCAATTTGACATCCAAATCTTGGCTAGATCTAGCTGGGTGGCTGGTCAAAGACCTAAAGGTGCCCTAAATAGCCCCTTTTCATGCTAAAATTTGGTTTCACAATACCTCAAAGTGGTGTTATAAAACAAGGCCATGGGTGCACTACATCTTCAAGGAATTCATTTGCAAGGTTATGTTGTTGCTATTCTCTTGGGGAAACCTCTTTTCTCATCAAGAGCATACTAGAACCATTCCATTTGGGCAATCCACATCACCTTTTGAGTGGGTTAACTTGGGCTTCTTTCACCATTTCTTTCAAGTTTTCAAGTTGTAAGAAGAGCTCAATCTTGGGGGTCCAAGATCCCTCCCTTAGAGGAAGAAGGGACCCAAAGTCTGCTTTCTCTTTGGTGTTTTCTTTTCACTAATACAATCCTTTCCATTGGTGACATGAGTCTTGTTTGTTTCTTGTTCTTATGTCCTTATGCACAATAGTTTAATTGTTTTTTCCCTTCCTAGTTTAATTCTTATCTTAGTCTTTTATGTTTATTCTTCTAACCCTTTCCTTTACTAATGTCTTGCTTAGCTAACCCAACTAAGCTTGTAAGCACCTCTATTTTTCTCATTTAGGTGAAAAAAGAGGCGCAACAGATTGGCGACTCCACTGGGGAAAGGTATTAATTTTCTACCCCATTTGGGTTATTTTTGCTCTTCTTTTTACTTATTTAACCCGCAGGTACCATAACCAGCCCAAGCTGACTTGCAAAACATCAAATTCAAAGCTAAGTTGAGAGAATTCCATATGGAGTTTTCTTCATGGCCGTGTGACAGTTGTGCGTGGGTTTATTGGCCCATAGTCGTGCTTCATGTGCACGTGTGTCAAAATCACTGCATTACTCAGTGCCTTCTATGCACCTGGGCTCAAAATTCTTTTTCAGTTCGTGCATTGGAATTCAGAGCACCTCTGTCTAGTCTAAAACCCATGCACCTCTGCAAAAACATACACATTGTAAGCTTTTTTATGATCTGTTGAAGGCCCATAGCCTTCTTAAAGATGATTCCATGCATGTTGTAATCTGCACCACACTTACATTCCCTCTCATATAAAGGTATTAGTCAAAATACATAGGCACTTAGGGGTTAAAAATCATTATTTTTCCTCATTTTGCTTGTTATTTCGCCACATGGATGGCTTGCTTTGACTAAAAGTTGGAATCATTCTACATCACATATAAAACTTGCATTGGGACTAGAAATTGGATATCAAACATTGAGTATGCTCTTCTCTCATGCTCCAAAGCAATCTTGAGAATTAGAAAGAGGTTGAAAGACAATTTCATCTCCCTTAAAAAGTTAAAATCTTAAGGAGAGGACAATAGACCCCTCGGGACTCCTCTTAGTTTATTTTTCAAACACATCTCAAGATTGTAATGGGCCCATACATGCCCACATGCTCCAAAGATAAGATAGTGTTGAAATTTACTTTCTTAGATTAAATCACTAGGGAAGTTTAAAGGTTTTGTAATGGGCCCATACATGCCCACATGATCACAATCTCAGATAGTTTCAATTTTTTTTTAGATTAATTCACATTAGGGAGTTAAAGGAATAATAAAGGACCCACATGTCCACATGCTTGCTTCCTAGGGACTTTTGAATTCCGCAAGGTTGTACTAATGACATTTAGTTAAATAGGTAATCAAAGACTTGTAAGGACCAAGCAAAGTCCACATGCAACAAGGTGACACCTAATTCATTAAAAATTGGTACACTTTCACTCATTCACACACAAAAGTCACTTCTCACTCACATAGTTTTCATCTTGAAACCTGGAGGTTGAAGAAAGTTTCCTCCAAAGGGATTCCAAAACACCCCACCCTTTTCTTAACAAAACTATCCACTCCCACTTAATTTCAACGAGATTGGCTCACACCCCCAATCTCTCAAACAACCACATCTAAATTTTTTCTAAAAACTCACTAAGTTTTCCTCCACAAGAGGTACCAAAATAAATCTTTTAGTCTAGGTAGGATTTCGAGGATAGGCATCCAAATAACTCCCCATTATCTGGTTCTCACATTTTCAAAACAATAGAAGTTGTCAAAGAGGGAAATTTAAATCCTCTAAGTCAAGTGTTCCTAACACCACAAGGCAAGGAGATACCTGTGAAGGGTTGAAGGTCAAGGTCTGGTTGTTCTGTGCATCCCCCTTGAGGCACTCACCTCTTGGATGGTATCCATCCCGTGACCCATTTCTTAGGCCGAAAATCTAAATGCCACACTTTGACCGAGCTACCTAGTGACCAAATTTTAGGACATCTACCCAAGTGGCAATTGTGGGCTGCAATTGCACCTTGATTGGATTTTGTGTGTCTATTGGGAAATATAACCAGTTCTTTTGGGATATGCCCCCTCTATCACTCATTATAACTGATTACTTCATCCTTCACTAGTTTCTCTTCTGGTGGCTTTAGACCCCACTATCAAGTGCTATTGGAAGGTCTAGTGCTATTTTGAGAGGAAAGACATTACATCATTTAGGAAACAAGCATTTTCTTTCTTTCCCCCCCCATGCAGACAAAATCCACCTATCCACATATATGCTTCTTTATCAAAACACTTTATGTATGATGCCCTTCTGATTACATTTTATTTGGATATATATCATGTAAAGTTCAAAAATTGCAACAAAGGATCTTGTTTATTTATTCCTCTCACCACCATTCACACACATTCACTTAGCTAATTGAACATCATAGGGGACCCACATAACCCCCGTCATTCCAGATGCTTGCTAAATCTGCCTCCTATTCTAGGGGGATTTCCTAGTCTTGTCAACTTGTTAGCTCCACCTTCTCGCACTCTTGTGAGTGCCACTGTCTTGGGATCACATTTTCTCAGTTCCACCTTACTTGGGTCCAATTCCCAAGGTCCACCTTCCAATCTCTCTCCTTTACACAGATGCAGGGGGGGGGGAAACTTCCTCTCAAGGGTGAAGTACAAACCCACCTAGTCCCCCCCAAGGGTCAGGTACTCAGAACACTCACACTATGGCTGGAACTAATCCTACACCACCACCCCATATGCCATATTTAGCTTCCCTCAACATACCAGATCTGACTAAACTCACCAATGATCCCATATTGCACAACCCCACATGGTTTGTAATGCCTACCAAACTCCCTTCAGACATCCCCAACTTTGAAGGAAAAGCATGAGATGATCCTTCCAACCATATCATGACATTTCACCTATGGTGTTATTTGAACAAAATCATGGATGATTCCATCCGACCGGGGTTATTTCAACATACACTCACTAGCCCATCCGCCAAATGGTATGTCAAAGAAAAATCTGGGTCAAATGCGACTTTTGAATCCTTAGCCAAAGCATTTTTGACCTTCTTTCAATTACCCGTTCGTCATGACAATGGCCTTTAACTAATCTCATATTTCAAACAAACCACCTCTACACATATTGTCGACCACATCCATGAATGGAATCGGCGACGTAGCCTCTACAAAGCTGACGCTACCCCCCAACAGTGTCTCAATTGGTTCCTCAAATCACTTGTTTCCCTCCTTGCCAAAGATGTGGCTGCCACCTTCCCCCAAACTGAAGAAGAAGCCATTAGCAAGACCCAATAGTTCAAACTCATCTATGCCAAGTCTGGATACCTATACATGGTACTCCCGGATGCCCCAAGACCCGTCCCATTTGGCCAAGACAAACTTGGGATGTCTCACTCAACAGACGGATTGATTGGTAACACTACACACCACAACCCACCGCTTCAAAAACCACCCATGTATGGCACACCTCAATATCCACTGGCATATGGAAGAATCCCTTACTATCCTCCTCCTCCTTATCAACAACCATACCATGTTGCCTTGCCTCCACCCATAAGTGGACTCCCGTCGGCACCCCTAAACCACCCACCTATCCAACCAAGTGTCATTACTCCCTCTACCTTGGCCTATATCCTAATCACTAGTGAAAGCGCCATGCCCTCCTATGTACCTTATGGAGCATCGCCTCAACATAATCCATACTTTCCATTTTTTGCCCCCCCATATCCTATGGCTCCACCACAAGGACCACCACACACTGGGGTTAATTTTGTTCAACCCTCTCCCATTCAACAATATCAACATTTTGAATAGTTGAACATGGAAAATTAACCCCATCAATCAAAGAATACCAGAAAGAAAGGAAAAAATTGGAACAACAATAATCCAAGACCAGGAGGAAACTAGAACCAACCCTAGCAGAACCAGTCTGTCGGGGGCAACCAAAACCAGGGGAATCAAAACCCCCAAGGGGACAACAACAACAAACATCAAGGAAGGAACAACAACAATGTTAGGACCACCTCCCCTTGTGCCCTTTGCGGTGAGTTTGGTCACTATACTCACCATTGCCCCCAAATCGTTGAATTTAAGTGGATGAAAGATTCTATGAATGGAACACATCCCTCAGCACTGCCTGCACCTTAGCAGGCCCCACAACCATATGTGCAGCAACCCCCCCCAGCTGACTACAAAACCCCATCCCACACTAAGGGGTGATAAATACCCAACCAGACATGTAGCCTACCCCACCACAGTTGGGACAATATCCCAATATGGGCACCTCTGTTGATCGCACTATCCTCCTTACCAGTGAGGAATAAGTCCTTCTACAAATGCGTAGTCGTCAGTATAGCACACCCCCTGAATCTTCTCCCACCACCTTAGAAGAAATTTCATTCACAACATGACCCCCTCTCATGATTCCTCTCCCTAATACTGAAACCCCCCTTCGTATTCCTCGCATCCCATTGCGCAGGAATGTCAACAATCCTCAATATAGGGTAGCTCATAATTACAATTTGGTAAATGACTTGGGACAATATCTAGCTTCCACGTCAGTCTTAGAAGTCCTTCAAACTTGTCCCACCCAACAAAAGTCCTTACTTTCTTCCCATGGGAGCAGTTGACCCTACCGATACCCGACTCATCACATTTGACCTCGACAGCAGAGAACCCTCCTCGCTCTTATTTCTTTTCAAATCCCTGTAAAAATTCAGAACATTACAATTCACCGATGCATCATTGATGAAGGTGCATCCACCTGTATCATGTCCAAATCCATATGGTAGAAACTTGGTTCCTCCAAACTCATACCATTTTCCATTACCTTAAGATCCTACGATGGCAGACCCTCATCCCTCAAAGGACTCTTCGAAAATTTCCCCATCGAGCTCAAGGGAAAAACCGTTCTAATTGACATTGAGGTTATCGATGCCCCACTCGACTACAATATCTTGTTTGGTCGTAGCTACATGTATGCTATTAAGGTCGTCGCCTCTTCTGTGTTCTGAACCATGATGTTTCCCCATAATGGAAAGATCATTACCATCGATCAAGTATCACATTATGAACCTAACCCTTCATCCAACATTGATAACATCCTCCCTTTTATCCACACTAATCCCGGTGCCTATCCACTCATTGAGATGGGCCCCAGAATCTTCAAAGACCCATCCTTGCTAGGGACATACCATGGAGAAGAACCACTCCTCCATCCCTCAACACAAGTATGTGTCATATCCTTCAAAGGAACGGCAACTGAAAATAACCTCCCTCCCACTGAGGCCTCTTTCATCCCTAACGTCCCACTAGTCGCAGAACTTCCCCCTCAGGAATCCCCCATAACTAATTCAGCTCGACCCATTCCTGATCTTCCCCAGGGCCAGATCCCAGTTTGGGAAATAGTCCCCCAAGACATTACCCAAATCCCTTTCTTTTACCCCCCACCAGGAGTACGAGCTTTCCAGGTCACTGCAAGGCTTACCCTTCCTAACATGGTGCTATAAATCCTAGTTTGGTATTTACATCCACCTGAGATGGTTCCTCAACCATCCCTCCCTCTCCAAATAGAAGGAATATCGATGTATATTCCCATACTCACTCCCACCATACCCCCTACACCCCCACTCACTAAAACCCTTGCTATAGATGGGGGCAGATGAAAGAAGAAGGATCCCACAGCTCCACTTTCCCCATGCATCTAACCTCCTTACGCACTATATGAGAAATACAGACACCCCACCAACAAATGCCCATCTCTCCCCAAGTTACGTAATCTCATCCAAATCCCTCGAGCATCACCACCGCTCATCGCTTCCTCTAGTATTGCCACTATCTCACATAACACAAGTAACAAAGGACTACGAACCATATTCACATGCGCCATTTGTTCAAAATATGGCCAATATATCCCCAACCATCAAAATAAATATTTCCATCAAATTTGGAATTATCGAGGAAATCACCATTGGCACTGTATGTTCTCCTGAAGAACTCACCGCCTACAAGGCCCTCTTCCAGAAATACCCAGACATTTCCTCCTGGTCATACACAGAGATGCCTGGCCTTGATCCCTCTATTGTCTAACCTCGCATAGACACTTGGCCTGATATCACACCCATCCACCAAAAACAACGACCGCTACACCCATCCAAAGCAATGTCCATCAAAGCTGAGATTGACAAACTACATGATGCAGGGTTCATATACCCCATAGCCTATACATCATGGGTCTCCATCCCTATCCCTGTTAACAAAAAATAGGGCACTATTCGTGTCTGTACGGACTTTCGTGACCTCAATCATGCCTATCCCAAAAACAACTTTCCAACACCCTTCATCGACCAAATAATCGATGATTATGCAGGTCATGAGGCTTTGTACTTCATGGATGGCTTCTCTGGTTACAACCAAATCTAAATTCACCCCACCAATCAGTACAAAATTGCATTCATGATCCCTTGGGGCACCTTTGCATATCGTGTCATGCCATTCGACCTCAAGAATGCCAGTGCCACTTTCCAATGGGCAATGACATACATTTTTCACGATCTGAATCATATCATCCTCGCATACTTAAACGACCTCACTGCTCGATCTAATAAATGCACTCAACATCTCAATGATCTATGAATCATCTTCCATAGGTGTCATCAATACAATATCTTCTTGAACCCCCTCAAGTGTGTATTCTTCGTCACTGCTGGGTGCCTTCTTGGGTTCATAGTTTCCCAATGTGGTGTTAAGAACCAAACATCAATATAGCATAGAAAAACCTCAGGAAAAGTACTCAACGCCTTGAAAAAGAGATAATTTCAGATAATAAGCCTCTTCAAGGGGGAAACCTCATTTTACCCCACTTAAATGTTCAAGTACAAGATGATTCAAAATGAAAATGTCTCCTTGGTATATATAGGAGACTAGGAGGTATAATTACAACTAATGTCCTAAAGCCGACATAAATAAAATAACATTACTAATATAATATGCCCCGATTAAGGGGCAATGAGCCAATATTAGGGCTTAACATGCCCCTCCCCTTGAGACAAGTGTTATTTGCAACGCTTGAGTAACTCTGGATGCTTCTGTATAAAAGACTCATCTTCCCAAGTGGAATCTTCAGCCAAAAGTTTCTTCCATTTAATGAGATACTCTGAAATGGATCTATTCCTCAGCTGGCGAATTCTTGTGTTAGAGATGGCTTTAGGCTCCAATATGATTTTTCCTTCCTCGTAAAGTTCTGGAAATATAGTTTGAACTGGGATCTTGTCACCTATAACCTTCTTTAAGCACGAAACATGGAAAACTAGGTGTACTCGTGAAGATGCAGGCAGCTCCAATTTGTATGCCATAGTACCAATCTTTTGCAACACCTTATAAGGTCCATAGTACTTTGGTGATAATTTATTATCCTTCTTGGCTTGCTTGAGGGACAT
>ML777565.1:136148-158390 GCA_009831015.1 Picea engelmannii | reverse complement strand
TTAATGAGGGATGGGATGGTGAACCACCCATCTGTAGAGCTGTCAAGCCTGATCAGTGCAAGGGTAATCATGCCACACGCAACCTCGCAATAGGATAAGGCATATGGTAGAAGTGATTGGGGGGGGGGGATGCGAGGGGAAACTCTAGCATTACATAGAGTGGGTGATAGCAGAGAGGAATGATTGCAACCTTCGCTCCTGGTCACTGGAAGACAGAGAGATACAGTCTCACAGCATCATGGTCTCATCTCGGGGGTGGCTAGTGGTAAATCCGCTGGGAGTCACTAAGCCTACGCTTGGGAGGAAATGAGTACCCCTCTCAGCAGTTGCTTGATCCTAGTGCTATCTCTGATAAGTGTTTTGCCTCTACCATCTTGATATATATATATATATATATGTGTGTGTGTGTGTGTGCTTATTCTGATAATTATTCTCATAAGTTGTGAAACTGTGAATGATTTCATTATAAGAATGAATGTATGGTGTTTTGATCAGTACTAGTAGTTATATATATATTTATATGGAGAGACTACGCATGATTTATGTCTTCATGAACTCGTTAATTATGTGCGTATTGATCAAATTTAGACTTCACGTCTAGTTCTCGAGAGGACGACATCCTTACATACCTCAGGTAGTACCTTGAGTAAATCTCCCCATAGAAATACCTTCCTTGAATAACCCCTCAAGAACTCGGAAGGTAAATATGATGGCGTAAAGCCTTAGTAACCCTGTATGAGGAGGAATGATCCTCCTAAAAACCCTAGATGGTAGCTTAAGGAAGGAATATCGAATCGATGGATGAGATTTCATCGAGAAATCTATAGTCCCCCATGATCGTTGGATTAGCAAGAGAAAGTAGGGTGTTAAAGGCCTTACCACTTGGTTTTCCTATGTCTTCATGGCTAGTGAAGAGTCTAGGATCGTAGATCCCCATGGTCCATGAGAACATCTGGACCACTGATTTTTCCACATCTATAAAGTAGTGGAAGAGTGCACAAGGTGGGACACTCTGAGCTGTTGGATCTCATTCAAAAATCTCGTCAGCTGTTGGATCAGGTTAAGATGCTTGGAGTTTAGTCTCTGGAGTGTGCGTAGGAATAATGGATCTAGACCGTTATATATTGGTCTATTTACCCATCAGCCATTAGATCGGACATGAGGTGCCCGGGGTTTAACCCTTCTCACAGTAGGTAGAAGTCCCAACCTTCATCGGGATATCGGTGTTCATGAAATCGAGAGTCACGAGAATAGAAGATCAGGAATTTTCATGGTAAAAGTCCCTATAGGAAGTTGTCTATCGGCATATTGGTCATCAGGATATCAGGAATCCTGGTGATGAGAGGTTTGAGCATTTCGAAATTGCGAAGTCTGAAACCCCGACAAGGGGAAGAGTACCATCATGGGGACAACTGTCAAAATGGAGGAGAATCGAGATTTGAGGGATCGGTAGTCCCGTGGGAATTTTTTTTTCGACATCTGAAACCCCGAACCTCGAGGGAGATCAGGGACCATTGATCCAGTAGACGACCACGACCATTGATAAGGCTATAGGCAGACAATAGCTGCTAGCTATCATTGTAGTGGGGAGTCAGGATTCGAGGGATCATGAATCCTGAGAACAATTGCATCTTGACATTGAATACCCCGAAGCCCTGATAGGTGAGATGACTGCGGTCACGGGGATAGTGGTCATATGGGCCAGGAGCCTAGATAGGGGGAGATAGTGCGTAAAGAGCACATCGGGATTCGAGGAATCACGGATCCTGGGGAAAAGTGCATTTTGGCACTTGAAAGTCTGAAACCCTAATAGGAGGATATAAGGCTGTGGTCTTATGAGAGCGGTCATATGGACCAGAAGGCATAGCCAGGAGGGGATGAGGCTGGAAGAGATCTCATCAAAAATTTGGGAGCTCCATGATCGAGATTCCGGATTTTTGTGACGATAAACCTTGATGAATGAAAGAGATTCTTTCGGAGGATCTCAGGGTCTATAATGACCGTTAGATGTGGAAACAAGACGTTAAATTAAGCCAGGACGTGGTTATGCTTTAGGATAAGAGGTGAGTAGATCTGGACGGCCAGAGTCCACCCATCCAGATCTACGGCTGAGGATGCATTCTAGAGCCCCCTTGCCATTCTACCTTTAATGGGGGGGGTTCGGAATAGTGGGACGTGTGAAGTGGGGCCCTTCCTGTCATGACGACCACCGTGTTGTGTTTCCCTCTTTGCCACTTGTATTCCACCTAATCGTGCAACGGGGCCATTTCCCCATTGTCTACTCTCTACCACTGTTCAAGTTTGTTCCTATTGGCCATTCGCTAACCCCATAGGGATTTGTCCCCATTGGTCACTCGCTAGCCCTGCCGGGGATTGGCGGTTGCAGAGTCGAATGTCTAGACATTAATGTAGCACCGAAGTGCAGAATACAAAAGATGCTGCATTCAAATTGAACTATGAACATGACCCACGATCACATGGGAATGGAAAAGGAGAGAGAAAGAGCCAGCTTACACTGGGCCTCCATGGTTATTTAGGGGTTCGAGTCTGATAGAAGACCAGAAAAATTCGATTTAGGTAGTGGGTATGTTACAACTCCACTGTGGAAAACCTGTCATGTTAATTATGGCTTTCAGAGTCAAACACACGCGATCCCATCCACAACTACCTCTAGCTACACCTGAAACTAATCCGGAGGTGGTTTTCAGAAAAGGAAAGGCCTCTAAAGGAGAAGCTTTCGTTGCCAAACCAGGTAATCCACTGTCTCCTTCTGCAGGAACTCCATTTTCTCATCCTCAGTTTCTTAGTAGACCTTTTTCTGAAGTTTCCTATTTCCTGAATTTCGGGAGTGTTCCTGTTGAGTTTTCCCCCCTGGTCTGGGATTGGAGGGAGAAACCCTTGTCACTCCCTCTCCCTTGAAGTTGTACCTTGGCATAGACCCAGGACCATAGAAGATTTCCCCACTCCTAGCTTTACCACTCCTCCTCTTGTTACTGTTGCTTCTTCTGCACAAAGAGAAGCATATGCTGACTTAATCCCATCAGCCTTCTCCCTAAATCCCCTATTGTTCCCCATTCCACTTAGGAGATCATCCCCAGTATCCCCTTTTCAGGCTCCTTCTCCTCTGAGTTCTCCTCCATGTAATATCCCTATGGAAAGAGGAAATCCCCCTATGACCAGAATGGAGGCTATTATAGCCGCTAGGTATGCTCCCCTTGTGTTACCCCAACCTCTCAATGCCCTCCCAGTAGATGGTTACCTCAAGCAGCTTCCCAAGTTTACAGGAAAGGGGGACATAACTACAGAAGAACACCTAGAAGCCTTTTACAATTTTACAGATGATAATGTTATCATGCATGCAGATGTATGGATGAGGATTTTTGTCCATAGTCTTCAAGGCAAGGATAGAAAATTTTTTAAGGCCCTGCCTCCTGGATCTATTGATGGGATCGAAGCTTTGGATAATGCCTTTTTGAGACAGTGGGGAGATAAAAAAGACTTCATGTATTACATGATAGAGTTTGGGTCTTTAAAGAGAAAAGAAGGAGAGTCTGTCTCTGACTTCTCCAAGAGATTCAATAAAATGTACAATAAAATCCCTGCTGAGATAAAACCCTTCGAAGCCTCTACAAATATCACTTATGCTAGCACCTTTGATCCCAATTTCTACCTCCTATTAAGGAAAATAAGAGCCATTACTCTGGCCCACATGCAGGATGCACCCGTGGAGGTAGAATCTAACATATTGGTTGTTGACTGACTCAGGAACACTGCTAATAGAAACACATCCAGGTAGAGGCCTGAAGCTTCCCCATTCGGTTCCTCTCCCCTACCCCTTCAGACATATGAGACAACTAGAGTGCTAAAATCACTTTCTGCCAGGATGGAAAGGTGGGAATTAGAAGGGAAGCCCATCTACAGAAATCCCCAAAATACAGATAGTAGAGGTTTCAGGAAGCCTAATAACAATGTGCCACAGGATTTCCCAAGGGAACATAAGAGCAGAGATAGAGATGATCAGAGGATTCAGACCCCTCTCCAGAACAACCTAGTTTCTCATGAGGAGGGGGAGGAGGTGGATGAACTTGACCCTGAGATCCACTGCATCGAGGACACTTCCCTGTTTCCTCATTTGACTCAATCTGCATATGAAGAATCCCTTATCAACACTCAAATCAATGAGTTGAGTAGAGGGGAAAAAGCCAGCAACACTCCTAATAGATATAATCTCAGGTCAAGAAAGAAAGAAGGGAATTTTGATAGACAGGATCAACCCCTCATAGAAGAAAGACCTACTAAATCTGCAACAACCACTACTAAAGGAAAGAAAACTTAGAATAATTCTCTAGCAGCCAAGGAACCTATCTCTGAGGTAAGGGAAGCTCCTAAACCTATTCCCTCCTTTATTTTTGAGCATGAGATTCATAAGATTAGAATTCCTATACCCCTATTCGAACTAGTTAAAAATGAAGATTTCAAAAGGTCCCTCTCCAAGCTACTACAATCTACGCCCCCCCAGCCTTCCACTGACTCAATAAACCTCCAAGATGAAAAGATAGCAATTGTCCTAGGGCCCATGGTATAAGATAGAGATGATTCATCCCCTCCTTTCTACACATCCCTGAACATACATGATAAAGTGTTGCATAATTGCCTCATGGATTCAGGGGCTTCCCATAACCTTATGCCCAAAATAGTAATGGAAGAATTGGGATTGGAGGTGACAAAGACTTATCATGATTTGTACTCTTTCAATTCAAGGAGGGTGCAGTTCCTGGGAGTCATCAAAGACCTGGTGGTCTCTTTGTTTCAACTGCCCATGAAGAGTGTGGTCATGGATATTGTGGTAGTTGATGTCCCCCCCAAATTCGACATGTTGTTTTCAAGATCTTGGATTAAAAAGATTGGAGGAACATTATAGATGGATCTCACATATGCCACTATTCCAGTCTTCAGAGGGGAAAAAAGGAGGTTATATAGGGAAGCTTAGTTGGCCTACATCATCAGTGACGAACCAAACCCCACCAATCATCCTATCTTCGCACTTGACACTGATTTGGGGTCTAGTTTATTGCAGCTCACTGATGCTCCTAAAGACCCTGTCCAAGTCAGAAAACAACCCAATCTTAATTATCAGATTCCCCCACCAACCATCTCTGTTTGGAAGATGTTCTTTGACGAAGCTTCTTCTAGCGAAGGCACTGGCGCTGGAGTGGTTTTCATGTCACTTTGTCAAGAGACCATATCCCTATCATACAAGTTGGAATTTGAAACTACCAACAATGTGGAAGAATATGAAGCTCTTGTTCTAGGTATGAGGGTTGCAAAAGAAATGGGAATTAAAGAGATAAAAGTATTTGGAGATGCTGAGTTGATCATCCAGCAAGTCAGAAATTCTTATCATGCTAATCATCCTTGGCTCAGAAATTATTGAAATGAGGTATGGGACCTGATCGATAATTTCTTCTTGGCTTTTAACATTTCTTTCATTCCGAGGGGGGAAAACACTTTAGCCAATTCTTTAGTTGTCTTAGCTAGTTTGATCAAAGTTCCTCTGCCGCCTATGGTCAAATATGATGTTGAAATAAAATATAGGCCCTCTGTACCGGACAATGTCAAGCATTGGAAGGTATTCGAAGATGATATGGAAATCGAAAAATTTCTCCAATCTGTTGATGAATTTTCTGCGTTGCACATTGATCAAGATCTCGACCTGGAAGGTGACCCTCACCCTGAGGTGTTTTTAAATGAAATTGCTAATCACCAGATTATTCAGCTGCCTAGCAATCACATTCCAAGGGGACTAGTCCCTTTAGAAAGATTGTTCGATGGGAATGATGTGATAGTAAAGGGTAAGGTTTCAAATGAATATGCCGACACAACTGAGTGTAACATTGGCACATAGGAGGAGCCCAAGTTTTTCAAATTATCAAGCAGCCTGACCAATGAACAAAGGGCATAATATACTGAGTTATTAAAGGAATTTGTTGATGTGTTTGCGTGGACCTATGAAGACCTCAAGACTTATGACACATCTATCATTGAGCACAAGATCCCATTGAATGAAGAGGCTAGGCCATTCAGATAAAAGCTGAGACAGATAAATCCCATGTTGTTTCCCATCATGGAGAGAGAAGTGAAGAAATTGTTAGATGCCCAAATCATTGTCCCCTTGAGATATTCTAAATGGGTGGCCAATTTGGTCCCGGTGAGGAAGAAAAGTGGAGAAATCAGGCTTTGTGTCAATTTCAGGAACCTGAACAGGATCTCAAAGAAAGACAACTACCCCTTGACCAACATGGAGAAAATACTACAGAGGGTAACTGGTGCATCTAGGATATCTATGATTGATGTTTTTTTTGGCTATAATCAGATATCAGTCATACCTGAGGACAGATAAAAAACAACCTTCACCACTCCTTGGGGAACATTCATGTATGCCAAAATGCCTTTTGGATTGATGAATGCAGGAGAAACATTTCAGCGAGCCATGGACATAGCCTTCATTGGGGAGAAAGATAAGTTTGTGGTGATCTATCTGGATGACATAACAATCTTCTCCAGGTCTGACATAGAGCATTTTTGTCATCTGAGAAAAGTTTTTTTGAAGTGTCGGAGGTTTGGCCTATCCTTAAACCCCAAGAAATCTTTGTTTTCTATGAAGGAGGGGAAGCTATTAGGCCATATAGTATCAGCAGAGGGAATGAGGATTGATCCTAGTAGGGCAGAGGAAATTCAAACCCTGTCACTTCCTAGATCTAAGAAGGAAGTTCAGGCCTTTTTGGGGAAGATTAATTTCTTGGGGAGGTTCATCTCAAATTTTGCTGAGTTGGTGAAACACATCACAACCATGCTCAGGAAGGGAAATGAAGTGAAATGGACCGCTGAACCCAGGGAATATTTTATCCAAATAAAAAGGGCATTGAATGAGGTGTTATCGGACTAATCAGTAGGTGTAGACACTAACAGATCTCCCTAGATCCACCTAGATCTAGAACAAAACAGGATAGGACATGACTCTTTCCCTAAGTTTTGACTATTGAAGTAGCTAGTAGGAAGGAACAAGTAACATACCTTAGTATCACTTCCTAGGGTATTTGTTGCTCCCACTTCACTCTGGTGCTTTCGTGAGGTCAAGACCAAGACAACACAAACCAACCAAAGTGAAGATAGTAAAATATATTCAACTGTCAACTTATGTGTATGATCAAGGAATTACACAATAAAGTGAGAATAACTTTATGGGAAAGGGACATGCCACTGTATCATATTAATTGAAAGTATAAGATTACAACCTGATCGCCTTGATGTCACAAGATTCCTTTCGATGGCTCTTGGCTCCAACACACACACTTGCTCAATCCTTGCATGAAGAAGATCTTATCCTCTTGATAGACTAGCTAGAGTCTCCAAGCTCCTGTTCAAGCTAAGTCCTTCACACAATTTTTTCACCAATTCTCCAATGAATCTTGCTTAACCTTTTCTATGAGAATTTCATCAATATATAGGAGAGAATGAGATGGTTACTTGGATAAGAATGATCCCACAATATCATGGAATCCAGTACAAGGATAACCTTTCGAATGCCAGTGCATTCTTCTAGAAGATTCTCTTCTAGAACCATCGAGAATTCATCTTTTTCCAAGCTTTAGAGAAGGTTCGCACCCTAACTATGTTGTACAGTGTGAGAATTTCACACCCTAGCTTAAGGCAGCCTACGAGAATGGGTCATTCTCTCACCCTGGTATATTAGCAACCTGCAAACTCCTTTTTTATGGGATTTTTACAAAGGAAAATGCAACTTCTTTTCTCAGGAAAAGTTCTTCTCCCTTCTCTCTTCAGGAACTCAGACCACTGACCCCTTTGAAGGAAAAAGATAGGTTTACATCATTAACGGTCATAGGGATGATGAAAATAATGTGTAACATGAGGCACCTATGTTGATCAGTCCTGACTATTCCAAAGAGTTCCTAATTTTCTCTTTTTCTTCTTTTGATACAGTAGCAGCGGTCTTGTTGCAAGAAAATGAGGAAGGGTGAGAGAAACCCATTGCCTTCTTCAACAAGGCATTAAGAGATGCAGAGATTAGGTATGAAATCATGGAAAAATAGGCCTATGCCTTAGTGAAATCTCTCAAAGCTTTCAGAGTCTATCTCCTGCACTCAAAAGTGACCACATATGTTCCTTCAGCCTCCGTGAAGGACATCCTTGTACAACCCGACATAGACGGGAGGAGGAGTAAGTGGATAGCCAAGATCCTAGAGTTTGAATTGGACATAAGTCCTACCAAATTGATTAAAGTTCAAGGCTTAGCCAAGATGTTGGATGAAGAAAAT
The DNA here is from genome assembly GCA_009831015.1 of Picea engelmannii. Classification (NCBI taxonomy): domain Eukaryota; kingdom Viridiplantae; phylum Streptophyta; class Pinopsida; order Pinales; family Pinaceae; genus Picea; species Picea engelmannii. The sequence continues at coordinate 150,054 of ML777565.1, read as the reverse complement.
TGCAGAGCATTGGGGGTAGATTTCATCAATGCATGTTCAGAAAATCAACAAAATCAGTTGTCTAATGTAAACCCTCAAACAAAACCCCTATTGGCTCAATGTCCTTGGTATAAGGATGTTATATATTTTCTGCAGGATTTGCAGCCTCTAGATGGCCTGCAAAGAAACAAGGCAAGAGATCTGAAGCTCAAAGTAGTCAGATACGTCCTTGTCGATCAAATTGTATACTAGAAAGACCCCCTGGGGGTGCTTTTAAAATGCATGAATCCGCAAGAGGCCGATAGGATCATGGTTGAATTTCATATAGGCCTAGGCAGAGGGCACCATTTCTGGAAGACCACAGCTCACAAAATTCTCAGAGATGGGTACTACTGGCCCACCTTGTTCACTGATGTCTGTAGAGAAGTTAGAGCCTGCATCCCATGCCAAAGTTTTTCAGGAAAGCAACAACTCAAATCTCTACGTTTAAAGCCTGTAGTTGTTTCCAGACCTTTCCAACAATGGGGCCTAGATTTTATTGGAGAAATCCACCCTTCTTCTAGTGGGAAGCACAGATGGATCCTGACTGCTACATATTTCTTTACTAAGTGAATCGAAGCTATCCCCACCAGGAGTGCTTCCCACAACGTAATTATTGGATTCCTGGAAGATCTCATCATAAGATTCGGCTGCCCAAGAAAGATTGTTACTGATAATGTAGCCTCATTCAAGGTTGAGCCATTAGCCAAGTTCTGTGAGCAATTTTGGATCAAACTGATTCACTCTACCCCATACTATCCCCAGGGCAATGGTTTAGCAGAGTCCTCCAACAAAATCCTGATAAGGATTATCAAAAGACTATTGGAGGAAAACAAAAGGGCCTGGGATTCAAAGTTGAAATTCACTCTATGGGTTGATTGAGTGACCACAAAGATATCTATAGGCATCTCCCCTTTCCAATTAGTTTATGGAGTAGAAGCTATTTTCCCTTCTCAGCTAGCCATTCCTGTAGCAAAGTTCTTCCAGGATCATCAAGAAGAGCCTGATGACATGATCAGAAGAGTTCATCAACTGGTGGAAGTCTAGCAGGCCAGAGAGTAGGTAATGGACAAAATTTAGGACCATCAGCAGAAGGTCAAACTGGATTTTGATAGGAAAGTCAAGAAGAAAGAGTTTGAGATAGGGGATTTGGTGCTTAAGTGGGATGCACCCATGCAAGACAAGGGCAAACACAACAAGTTTGATGCTGTATGGATTGGGCATTTCAAAATCTCTGAGGGTTTCTCGAACAACACATACAAGTTGCAGGATTTGGAGGGTGAAGAGGTTTTCAATAGCCCAGTAAATGGTCATCTTCTGAAGAAATGTTTTTTTTAATCCTTAGACGAATCCTTTGTTTGTAAATATTGTCCTTTTGGTTCTTTGTTCATTTTCCTTTTTATTATTTCCGGCTTAGTAAATGAATCCATAGCCCAATAGCAAGGCACGGAAGATGCAAATGAGTTCTTAGAGAATCACAGGGAAGAATGTATCCCCCATGGAGCCTAATGTTAGCAACAATTTTTGTCTTGGGCACAAAAGAACCCAGGTCTGCAGGTTGCACGGGAAGCGCGCTAGTACAGCATGAAAAAATCTCTTCTCAGGTTACAAGTCAAGCGAGCGGGTGAGGTTTTTTTGTCGAGCGGCCGAGACCCATCTATAAAGCTGATCGATGGTCATCGGGATCTCAGGGCTACCAAGTTACCCGAGGTATAGCATAAAAGAAATCACCTATATTTCAAGACAAAATTTGGGTCGTCCGATCTAGTGACGCATGGCGCAAGATCTAGTCACGTCGGCATATCATCATTCAGGAGTTCGAAGGGTAAAAGTCCCTTGTCTTCTCACATCTCAGAACCCCGAACCCTGAAGTGTCGAAAGCACCCAGAATCGGGCCCATGGTTTTGGCGCCTGGTCACAAAGGAGCAGGCCTCGAGGAGGGGCGCTAAGGTTTATCATTTGGCAAGATGGGTCCTGAAGAGCTGAGAGCGATCTTAACCATTCATCCCGGAGGGACACATGGTGCGTGATTAGGCTCTCTGCCTTTTTTTCCATCACAACTTCGAAGTACAAGGAGCAACTCTTTCATATCCTCAAGATGCGAAGCGTCGCAAACATCCTAGACCCGGGCCCACAGTATTATCGAATTAGTTCAGGACCGTCATATCAGAGAGGGGTGTGTGGCACCCATTAGGCCCTCTCAGCATTTCTCCCATCGCAAATTTGAAGAGGAAGGATTTGCTCCTTCCTATCCACGAACCCTGAAACACCGAAAGCACCTTTGAAGATAGGCACAAGGTCACAACCCATAGTCACTTGAAGGCAATAGAAAGAGCTACACGAAGGGCTAAGGCACCGAGTTTAGTTGCAGAGGGGATCAATGTGTTCTCCAGATGCCAGTTCAACTTGATCTTAACCCTGATACCTACTCAGAGTAAATGAAGAAGAGAGAGGGTGGTTGAAACCTCACCTCACTCATTAATTGCAAGGTATGAATGTCCCAGTGGGAAGTCTTCCCGAGATGGTCCCCTGTACTAATTCTTTCCATAGAATCCATGCCGAGTCCTCGACTCACCAGGGAAGCCTGAGCACACTAATTCAGCATTTAAGGGCTTAGCTACCCCCTAGGGCAAGCCATGCATAATTAAGGTGGCGTATGAAAGAGGAGTGCAGGCTAGATTTGATTGAAGAGATGCCTCATCCCGAAAGTCTAGGAGGTCTCTGATGGGAAAATGTTTAGAAGTTTATATACTTTGTTTTGATATTTTTCAAAGGATCGATGGTAGAGAGAAGCTCTCGATTGTAAAGTTTTAACAGACACTCTAGTTCTCTGGATTATGCATCTGTATGTGAGATTTCTTATTTAATAACAGACAGTTTTCTTACCCCATCTAGTTTTCATCTCATACTGAGGTAGTTCATGATTGACTGATTCACATGAATTATTGCAATTATGTTACGATAAAGGATTTATTGTTGCATTATTGTATTCTCCAGTTTTCTGCATTTGAATGTAAGAATATCTTGCATTTAGATGTTTTCTCCTACAGTGTGTTAGAAACCTGATGTTTACGACAAACCTTTGCAGTTCTCTTATACAAGTCTTCCCCATACTCACCCTTACTACAACTCACTGTCTGAATTTTATCTAAGACCTCACTTGCCCATGCATGCCTGGCCTAGTTTAGGATTTAGAACAATATTGTTTTGAGTTAACTTCCATTCGATCACCCCTTTTTATAAATGAATCGTGACATAAACTGATGGGCGTCGGGCTCTGCTCCTGCTACAATCCAGGAGTTACTTTTGATGCTAACACAACCAATCTTGGAGAATCCTTTTATAAATCTCCTATAGTATCCTGCTAATCCCATAAAGGATCTGATGTCCAAAACATCCCTCGGGGTAGGCCATTCCATGATAGACCTAATTTTTTCAGGGTCTACCGCTACTCCTTCTTCGGAGAGAACATGGCCTAAGTAATGTATTTCCTTCTAGAAGAATTTAAATTTGCTAAATTTGGCATAGAGCTTATGTTCTCTTAGCACTTGTAGCACAAGTCTAAGATGCTCTTCATGCTCTTCTCTATTCTTAGAGTAGATTAATATGTCATCAATAAAAACTAGCACAAATTTATCTAGAAATTTACTGAGTACATTGTTCATCAAGCACATAAAAGTGGTAGGGACATTGGTTAACCCAAATGGCACTACTACAAACTCATAGTGACCATACCGTGTCCGGAAGGTAGTTTTATGGATGTCTTCATCCTTGATTCGAACTTGATGGTATCCTGACCTCAAGTCGATCTTTGAGAAAGTATATGCGCCTCCCAATTCATTGAATAGATCATTGATCCTGGGAAAAGGGTACTTGTTCTTTATGGTTACCTTATTGAGTTGTCTATAATCTATACATAGTCTAAAGGTGTCGTCCTTCTTTTTCACAAACAGGACTGGTGCTCCCCATGGAGACACGCTAGGTCGAATATAGATTTTATCCATCATTTATTTTAATTGCAATTTGAGTTCAACTAAATCAGGTGTGCTCATCCGGTAGAGTGTCCTAGACACCGACACCAGTCCTAGTGCAATTTCTATCGAGAAGTCTATGTCCCTTCTCGGAGGTAGACCCGATACCTCTTCCGAAAACACATCTCTGTATTCTCTCAAGATAAGATGATCATCAGGGCTTGGTTTATCACCTTTGATTGTTTTCAACACCTGTATTGCATATAGGGGACATCCATTTTAGCAATACTTTCTCATTTGTAGGGCTGATATTTGTCTCACCGAGACGGGTTTTCGGACCCCTTGAAGGGTTATTCTTCTCCCTTCTTTACTTACACACTCTATGGTTTTATGGTAATAGTCCAGTCTATCTTTATGGGTGGCTAGCCATTCCATACCGATCAATAGATCATATGATCCCAGGGGTAATATGTTAAGGGTTTCTTGGGTGGGGAATTCACCCAACATTAATTGGCAGGCTGGTATAACCTTTTCTATCTTCCTTTTGGTGCCAGTGGCTAACTGTACCAACCATGGCTTGATATGTTTTTGTGGCTGTATTTTTCACTTATCAACAGCTTTAGGGGCTATATAACTCAAATTTGAACCAGGGTCAATCAAAACAAACACTATATGGTTGAAAATCATACCTTCTATTTCCACTACTGAAGCTTGATGGTCAGCTTGGTTATTATCCAAGGCTGCATAAATTTGTGGCACACTCCTGGCCACATAATTGATGGTAGTAGTTTCCTGTATGTTATAAATCCTTCGACTATTCTGTTGTCGGTGTGGACAATGTCTCAGGAGATGTTCCTCTCCGCAACCCCAACATTTCAGAGGTTCTCTCTTGGTGTTATCCACCTTCACTAGTATAGGTCCAGAAGTTTTATTTCCACTCGATGAGGGAAAGTTCTACTGGTGTACACTCCGGGCTGGAAAGTTCATTCTTGGTTTCTTCCTGTAGTTCTTAAATCCTGGGGATTCGATCCCCTTTTTTTGAAATCTTGAACTATTCTTCGGTTTCCACCCTTCACGAGGTTCTGCTCGATGCCCAAACTGTTCATGACAGTAGGTTGCCTTTCGAATGTTGCCTTCTAGGGTATTTGTCTCATCAAATTCAATTATGTTCCGATATTCCTTGGGTATCCCACTGATGAAGTGTTGCACCTTTTCCTTTTCTTCTTTTATATAAGTTACATACCTAAACAAGTCGAGGAATTTGTTAACATATTCTTCTATAGTAAGTTGTCCCAATTTGAGTTCACAAAACTCTTTAGTCTTTTCGTCAAAATATTTTTCTGACAGATAATTCTTCCAGAAATACTTCTTAAATCATTTCCAAGACAAGTCCTCTTCGCGAACCCCTTTCACATTATTAAGGTCTTCCCACCAAATGGAAGCTTTTCCATTTAAGTTGAAGGTGGCCACTTGGGCCTTCATATTTTCTAAAAAGTCATGGACTCTGAAATACTTCTTTAGTCCAAGTAGTCATGCCTCTTCTTCCTCTCCCTTCTTTATTTCACTGTCGAAGGAGGGTGGTTTGGCCTTTCTGAATTCTTCAAATTTTTGACCTTTGGAATACTTTTGCTTCTTCTGTTTTCTTCGGGGATAGGAACTGGTTCTACTGCTAGAAGAGCCCTCTGAATCACCAGCTTACTTCGTAGAGGAATCATACAACACTTGTCCTTTACCTCTGGGGTGGACCTTTTTCGAGTTGCTCCCCTCAGTGTGGCCATTGATATGACCATGTTTCTGAGTTCCAGGTTCATGCTGCATTTGTCTTTGTAGATCGGATAAACTTTGCAGTAAAATTGCGTTAATTTCTGTTTGTTTTTCTTGTTCTTTCATCATCCTTTCATTGTTATCCTTGCAAATTTGTAATTCGACCATGAGACTCCTCACAGTATTGGCTAGATCTGGAGGGGTCCCTACTTCTCTTCTTTCATCAGACTCTTCGCCTCTATTGTGGGAGCCCTCTCCCACTTCATGGTGAGTCACCATACTACGTGTTGATAATTTCCTGTTGATCTTCCGCTTGTGTGAAAAGACACACGTTGGTTGTTAGTCAATAGTTAGATACATTTTTATAACCCGTGCAAAATTCATATTTCTTTCACATGCATACACAGTCGGGTTTTCATTTCATACTTTGAACTTTTTGAATTAAGAGGGTTAAGTTAGAGGGTTACTCTTTTTAAGAGTGTTCCAAATGGAGCTTCTGTGCAACTCGTTAATGAGCCCAAGCAAGTCGAGTGTTGTAACCATGCTCTAATACCAATTTGTCACATACCCACTATGGAAATCAAATTTTTCGTCGATTTCTCAATGATCAGACCCCCGAAATGTCTACGGAGGTCTAGCGTAAGCTAGATCTTCCCTCGTCTGTTCCCATAGGATCGCAGGTCACGACCACAGGTTGAAAAAATATGGCATCCATTCACTCTTCGTGACTCAGCGCTACCAGAGCGTCGAGTCTTTCGACTCTACAAACCACGACACATCGAAGCGCCGAACCCCGAAAGGGCTGGCGAGCACAAGTTTCTCTTTCAGGTCTTGTCCTCGTGACCATGCACTTAAACTGGAAAAGCCCTTACCGACCTTTCGTGATTCGAGAAATCAATATGCATGACTTCTTCCTTTTCCATTCAAATCCCTAAAAACCATGAAGTCTCCCAAGTTTCCCTCCAAAGGGAGATCAATGGCTGTAAGCCTCCCCTAATCCGACGGTATGGATCCTTTCAAGGTTTCGGTACTCATTAGATCAAAATGCAATGACTCCAAGACTCCTTATCATTTAAATCTCTGAATTCTGATATGGAAATTCATGTAAGAGATCGACGACTCTTAAGAGTGTGGATCCAACAGTCCACAGGATTTCGGGACATTTCCCAAATCTCTGACCACTCACCACACATCTCCTCTGATGGATGGTCCATATTCTTTTGGTACTTCTCCTCTCCACTACAATGCGTATCAGGATTTCGGGTATTGGGATTTCACAAATCGTGGGGGAAAGGTTTTCTAGCCCTCTGGTTTCCTGGATGATGAAATGCCAAAACGTCGATCGACAACCACATGTCCCTCCGATGGATGGTGGTGACCTTTAGCCAAGATCAATGGTCCTGATATTTTTAGGATGATCAATGGTCATGATTAAATCCTGGCTTTCCTTAACCTCATTCACACCTCTCTCCATTTCGGTGATTGGGATTTCGTGACTCGCGAAGACAAGGGTTCTTTGCCCTTTGGTTTCTTGAGTTTCGAAATACCAAAATGTCGATTGAAAGCCACGTGTCCCTCCGATAGATGGCTGTGACCTTCACCCATGATCAACCATTATGATCTTTTCAGGATGATCAATGGTCACAGTTAAATCCTGCCTTTCTCAAACTTATTCACACTTAAACTGATTCGGGGTTTTAGTAATCGGGATTTCGCGACTCGTGAAGACAAGGGTTCTTTCCCTATTATTTCCCAGCTGTCGAAACACTGAAGTGCTTACCAACAGACATGTGTAGTCTATATATGGATGGTCCTCGTTGTTTCACGATTTCCTAACTTGCGACCCCCAGTGACACAAATCCTTTGTCAACTCAAATCCCCGGTATTCGAGATACCGATGGGCTCTCGATCTCCACCACATGTCCTTCACGGACGGACAGTCTAGATCTATATCAGGATTTTCACCATGTAGTGTCTCGATCTCTTGTCATTAGGACTCCCAAAATCCTGAACTCCGAATCCACGATACTGACTTTTCTCTTAGGACTTTCGCCCTTGTTCACAAGGGCTTAACCCTCATGCATCTCCTAGCAAATCCAACGACTATCAGGTTTTCTAGATAAGATCTGACAACTCAGATAGTCCCACACCATGTACTGACTCCTCTTTCAGGATCTTCGCCCCTGTTCATGAGGGCTTAAACCTCCTACATCTCCTAACAGATCCAATGGCTATCAGGTTTTCTAGCTAATATCTGACGACTCAGACCTGTCCTATGCCGTGCACTCTCCCACTGCTCTCTGAACGTGCCTTCCACCGCCTTTCTCCAACCATCGTGGTCTCTTTTTCAGCATATCCCCTCTCAGCAGTTATGCAATATATATATATATATATATTCATAATATTATTCACATTCATCGACCTTTTCCACAAGGTCCAGTCACATCACACATTCACATTTCTGCGTTTGCCACAGTTCTTGGCCAGTCCAATTATTTTTACAAACTAGGGGAAATAGGGTGTTATAGGCTCAACAATATGACCTCATCTATTCAAAATCAGGGTACTTATACATTGTACTTCTTGATCTCCCAAAACCTATGATGTTTGGCCAAGACAAACCTAGGATGTCTCACTCAATAGACAAACTGACTGGTAATACCACTCACCATGGTCCACAACCCCAACAACCACCCATGTATGGAACACCTCAATATCCGCCGGCATATGGGGGCACCTCTTATTACCCCCCACCCCGTTACCAACAACCATACCCTGTTGCTATGCCTCCACCCATCAGTGGGCCACCGTCGACACCCCCCATACACCCACCTATTCAAACGAGTTCTGGTACCCCCTCTACCTCAGCTTATAGTACTAGAAAAAGCACCATGCCTTCCTATGTACCTTACAGATCGTTACCCCCACAGAATATATACTTTCCATTTCCTAATTCCCCACAACCCATGGATCCCCCACATCCTCTTGCTGGGGTGAATTTTGTTCAACCTTCTCCCGTTTAGCAATATCAAAATTTCGAACAGCTAAATACAGCAAATCTGACCCATCCGTCGAACAAAGACAAAAAGAAAGGAAGAAATAGGAACAACACCAACCCAAGCCAAGGTGGCAATCAACCCCAACAAAACCAACCGGCTGGGGGCAACTAGAACCAAGGCAATCAGGACCCCTAAGGGAGCATCAATACCAATATACCACGCCAAGGGAAGAACAACAATCTTGGAACTAACTTTCCTTGCGCTATATGTAATGAGTATGGACATTATACTCATCATTGCCTTCAAATTCCTGACCTCCAACGGATGAGGACATCCATGTACTCACAGGGCCCTTCGACACCATCTGCCCCTCAACAGGCCCCACAACAGTATTTTCAACCACTACATCCAATTGTTTTTCAAAACCCCATTCCATACCAAGGTGTGATGAACACCCAACAAGTGATCAACCCTACCCCACCACAAATGGGGCAATATGCAACCCCGGGTGCCACTCAACCCAGGAACTCAGTTGATCGCAGTATCCTCCTCGCCAGTGAAGAAATTCTTCTAAAAACTCGAAATCATTAATATGGTATGCCTCTTGAATCTACCCCAACCACCTCAGAAACATGACCAACTACTATAGGACAACCATTGATGATTCCACATCCTAACACGAAACCCATTCCTCGCATACCATGTATGCCTTTACGACAGAATGTACATAACTCTAATGCTAGGGCTTCTCATAATTATAGTCTAGTTGATGACTTAGCCCAATCTCCTGCAGCCATATCTGTGTTGGAGGTCCTCCAAACCTGTCCATCACAGAGAAAATTCTTTCTTTCTGCCTTGGGGGTAATCGACACAGCTGCCACCCAATTGATCACATTTGACTCAGATAATGGAGAACCACATCTTCCCACCCAAGTAGCCTTCCAAATACTAGTTAAGATATGGAACACCACAGTTTATCGGTGTATCATTGATGAAGGTGCATCCACCTACATCATGTCTAAAGACGTATGGCAGAAAATTGGCTCCCCTGAGCTAGTACCCTCTACCGTCACCCTTCGAGCTTATGATGGTCGACCAACATATTCCACAAGGATTTGTCAAAATGTCCCCATAGAACTTGGGGTAAAAACCATCCTCATTGACATTGAAGTTATCGATGCCCAGCTTGATTACAATATCTTGTTTGGATGCAACTACATGTATGCTATGAAGGCGGTTGCCTCTTCTATGTTTCATACGATGATGTTCACCCATAATTGGAATATCGTCACCATTGACCAACTTACACATTACAAGCCTAACCATTCTTCCAACATCAATAACATCCTCCCCCTTGTTCATGTTAGCCCGAATGATTTTCCAGTTGCCAACAAAGGCCCTGGATTATTCAAAGACCCATCCATGTTGGGCACTTGTCAGGGCGCACCACCATTCCTAAACCCACCTTTTTCAGCACAAGTGTGTGTAATTTCCTCTAAAGGAACTAACACAGGGGATACCCTTCCTTCTAGGGAGGCTTCTATCATATCTGATGTCCCACTAGTTGCAGATCTCCCCCCTCATGAGCCTCCTACGAACTCGTCAACTCCACCAATTCACGATTTCACCTCTCTCGAGGGCCATATCCCAGTTTGGGAGACAGTTCCCCAAGCCATTACTCAAATCCCCTTCTTTTACCTTCCACCAGGCGTACAAACTTTCCAAGTAGCTACAACGCTTGCTTTCCCTAATATGGCATTGGCAATTCTAGTTTGGTCTTTACATCCACCAGAGATGTTTCCTCAACCATCCCTTCCCCCCCAAATGGAAGGAATCCCAATGACAATTCCCATACTCACTCCCACCATACCCTCTACACCCCCACTCACTAACCTCCCAGCCACAATTGGGGGCAGGTGAAAGAAGCAGGAGCCCACAAATCTACCTCCTCCATGCGTCCAACCCCCTTGCGCACTATGTGAGAAAGATGGAAACCCAACCCACAAATGCCCATGTCTACCTGAGTTATGGAACCTAATTCCACTCAATCCAACACCATCACCGCTCGCCACTATAGCAAGTACTACCGCTACCTCCCCTAAATCAAGTATCAAAGGGCCGTGAACCAAATTTTCTTGCGCCATATGTTCAGATTATGGCCATTATACACACCATTTCCCATCTATCCCATACATCCACCACACATGAGCCTTGGCATGCCACACATATCTTCTCGAGTTTCCTCCGACACTCCATACCAATGCTCCTGTGAATGTGATTCATTATACTTCTTCATCAATCCTCGAGAAAAGGGGAGGTACATGTCCTCCCCCCAAACTACCGCTCGATCATCCATAGTGTCTGTAAAACTGGGATGGCATTATGGACCCACCATACATATGTAACATACCCACTACCTAAATCAAATTTAACTTTGTCGGACTAGAGCTCCTAAATAACCATGGAGATCCAACGTAGACTGGCTCTTTCTCTTTTCTTCCCCATTCTCAAGTGATCGCGGGTCATGATCACGGTTCAGTTTGAACATAGTGCCTATTTGTATTTCACGCTCCGACACTGTAGTAATGTCCAAACATTAGAATCTACAATCACCAAAGCCCGCCAGGGATAACATGCATCCCATAGGGATGAATTCCCATGGGGTCAGTGAATGGCCAATAGGAATAAACCTCAACAGGGGTAGAGAACAACAAATGAGAAATGAACGTTGCACAGTTAGGTGGCATACAGGTGGCAAGAGGGAAACACGACATGGTGGTCATCATGACAGGAAGGGGCCCCACTTCACATGCCACACTATTCCGACCCCCCCCCCCATTAAAGGCAGAATGGCAAGGGGGGTTCAGAATCCACCTGGAAGCCATTGATCATGATGAGTAAATCTCGACCGTTCAAGAGTTGCGCGTCCAATTCCNGGGGGCTCTGGAATGGAACCTCAGTCATAGATTTAGATGAGTGGACTTTGTCCGTCCAGATATGCTCGCCGCTTATCCTAAAGCATATTTATGTCCTGGCTTAAGTTGACGTCTCACCTCCACATATAACGGTCATTACAGACCCGGATATTCTTCGAAAGAATCTCTTTCATCTATCGAGGTTTTGACACTCGTGATGTCCCAAAAGTTTGGTTCACCTATCCCTGAATCTTGATACGCTCCTCTGCTGCCTTAGCCTCCCAGGCTAAGTATTTAATCCACATGACCTCTCTCTCACAAGACCGCAGCCTTGTCCCCCATCGGGGTTTCGGGGTTTTCAATGCCAAAGTGAAAATGTCCCCAGGACTCGCAATTCCTTGAATATTGATTCTCCACTGCACTGACAGCTGGCCTCCACTGTGGTCCTTCCCTCAGCCCTAATGTGCCGATAGTTGTCCCCCACTGATCGGGGTTTCACGTTTCGCGATTCCAAAGTGCACAAATAACTTATCACCAGGATCTCCGATATCCTGATGAACCAAACTCCGATGGATGGCCTCCTCGTCGAGACTTTCCCTCGATGGCCTGGATCTCTACCACATGTCCCCACAAGAAGACGGTCCTGATCCAATCTCGCTCTTTCGCGACTTCTGGTGCTCCGGAAGTCTTGCCTTCCAAACCTCTGATATGACGATGGGCTCTCGATCTCGCCACGTGTCTCACAAACGGGTGGCTTTGATCTCATTGGGATTTCGAGAATTGTGATGTCCCAACTCCTTTGACCTCAGGAACTCTAATTTCCCGATGCCAAATATCCCGACTTTCTGTGGATTTCTGACACGTGTCCCAAATGGATGGACGGTCCAGATGAACTCTTGGGGTTCGCGACTTCGGTTGTCCTGGATGCCTCGTCCTCTAGACTCGCGAAACTCTGATTTCTAACTCTTTTTAGATCTCCGCCATGTGCCCAACCTGATGAACGGTCCAGACCTGATCTCACTGTTTCGAGACTTATCGTGTCCTGATTCCCTCGACCTTAGGATCTTCGATATCCCAATGGAAAACCTCCCGACTCTCTCCGGATCTCTGACACCTGTCTGATCCGATGGATGATAGGTAATCGGACCAAGATCTAACGATTCAGATTGTCCCACCTTGTGCATTTTTCCACTACTTCATGGAGGTGGAAAGATCAATGGTCCAGATGTTCTCCTGGGTCTTGGAATCTACGATCCCGATTTCCTCATTGTTCATGAAGATAGAGGGAAAAAGGGAAAGGTATGTAATGCCCTCATTACTTCCATCAATATAGCAGTCGTGAATGGATATGGGTCACCCGATGAGATCTCATTCGTCGATTTGTTACATATCCCTACACTTCTACCTTGGAATTCTAAGAGGGTCATTCCTCCTCGTACAGGGTTAATAAGACTTGTGCGTTCAAGCCCTTTTTCTGGGTTCTTGGTGAACCTTTATAAGGAGGGAAGGTCTCTGCAATGAGACCTACTCAGGGCATCCATGGAGATGGGTAAGGGAAAGAAACTTCCCAAGAATGGGCTGGGAGCCTATATTAGCTCAACCTAGGTATAAATAAAGTTTCTTTATCCACATACATCATGCGTGGTTTCCACTGTTATGAGCATATATCTATTCATTCTTATGAAACACTGCACAGACATTCTTACACAGAAATCATTCACAAATTCATAGTTCTATGAGCATATACATATATATATATCATTCTATGAATTTCAAGATACAATACATAAAACACTTATCTGAAAATAACACCAGAAATGGGTGTGACTGCTGAGAGGGGTGCTCGTTTCCACCCAACCGTAGGCGTAGTGACTCCCGACGGATTTACCACTAGCCACCCCCAAGCTAAGACCATGATGTTGTTGAGACTGCGTCTCTCTATCTTCCAGTGACCAAGAGTGAAGGTTGCAATCCTTCCTCTCTGCTATCACTCACTCTGCGTAATGCCCGAGTTCCCCTCGCATCTTCCCCCCTTACAATTGCTTCTGCCATATGCCTTATCCTCTTGCGAGGTTGCGTGTGGCACGATTACCCTCACGCCAATCAGGCCTGATGGCTCTACGGATGGGCGGTTCACCATCCCATCCCTCGTCAAGCTGCCCACCTACCCACCTAAGAGACATTAACTTTGGGGGCTAGCGAGCCACTTTTGGTTCTCCGGGCCAGTGGAGTCCAAATA
>ML777565.1:121596-132773 GCA_009831015.1 Picea engelmannii | reverse complement strand
GCAGGATGGTATGGCCTCTACCACCTTTCTTTTGGTGCCAGTGGCTAACTGTACTAACCATGGATTAATTTGTTTTCGTGGCTGTAGTTTACACTTATCAAGAACTCTAGGGGATATATAACTCAAATTTGAACCAGGGTCAATCAAAACAGACACCAGATGGTTGAAAATCATACCTTCTATTTCCACCACTGAAGCTTGGTGGTCAGCTTGGTTATTATCCAAGGCTGCATAGATCTGCGACATGCTCCTTGCCACATCATTGATCGTGGTAGCTTCCTGCATGTTATAAATTTTCCGACTGTTCTGTTGTCGATGTGGATAGTCTCTCCGGAGATGCTCTCCTCTGCAATCCCAACATTCCAAAGGTTTCCTCTTTGGGTTATTAGTCTTTACTGGTATAGGTCCAGAAGTTTTATTTCTGTCCACCGAGGGAAAGTTCTGCTGGAGTACACTCTGAGTTGGAAAGTTCATTCTGGGGTTCTTCTTGTAGTTTTTAAATCCCGAGGATTTGTTCCCCTTTTTCTAAAATCTCGAACCACTCTTCTGTTTCCAGTCTCCACGAGACTCTGCCCGATGTCCATATTGTTCATGACAATATGTTGCCTTTCTTATAGTGTCTTCTAAGGTCCTTGGCTCGTCAAATTCAATTCGGTTTCAGTATTCCTTGGGTATCCCACTGATGAAGCGTTGTGCCTTCGCCTTCTCTGCTTTGATGTAGGGTACATATCTCAGTAAGTCAAGAAATTTGTTGACATACTCCTCCATAGTAAGTTGTCCCAGTTTGAGTTCATAAAACTCTTCAGCCTTCTCGTCGAAATACCTTTCTGACAAATACTTCTTCGGAAGTACTTCTCAAACTGTTTCTAAGACAGGTCCTCCTCGTGGACCCCTTTCATATTCTTAAGGTCTTCCCACCAGATGGAAGCCTTTCCGTTCAGATTGAAAGTGGCCACTCGGGCCTTCAAGTTCTATGAGAAATAATGGACTCTGAAATATTTCTTCAGTCCAAGTAGCCAAGCCTCAGCTTCCTCTCCCTTCTTTATCTCGCCGTCGAAGGAGGGAGGTTTGGATTTTTTAAATTCCTCAAATTTATGACTCTTGGAAGTCTTTTGCTTCTTTTGTTTCTTTTGAGAATAGGAATTGGTCCTGCTGCTGGAAGAGCCTTTTGAATCACCAACTTCCTTCTCAGTGGAATCGTCTAGCACTGGTCCTTTACCTCTGGGGTGGACCTTTATGGATGTGCTTCTCTCAGTGTGGCCACTGAC
The DNA here is from genome assembly GCA_009831015.1 of Picea engelmannii. Classification (NCBI taxonomy): domain Eukaryota; kingdom Viridiplantae; phylum Streptophyta; class Pinopsida; order Pinales; family Pinaceae; genus Picea; species Picea engelmannii. The sequence continues at coordinate 131,505 of ML777565.1, read as the reverse complement.
ACGACCATGATTCTGCATTTGTCGTTGTAGGTCAGATAAGCTCTGTAGTAGAACTGCATTAATTTCGGTTTTCTTTTCTTGTTCTTTCATCATCCTTTCATTATCGGCCTTGCAGCTTTGCAACTCAACCATGAGACTCCTCACAGTCTCGGCTAGGTCTGGAGGGGTTCCTATTTCTCTTCTCTCATCAGAATCCTCATCTCTATTGTGGGAGCCTTATCCCACCTCTTGGTGAGTCACCATACTCCGCGTTTGTAGATTCCCCCGGTTGATCGTCCACTTGAGTTAAAAGACAAACGCTGGATGTTAGTCAAGAGTTAAATTCATTTTTTTTATATAATTTGCGCATAATTTCATAACTCTTTCACATGCATACATAGTTAGGTTTTCATTTTCCAAGTTTTTAATCCTGGACAAGAGAGTTAAGTCAGGGGATTACTCCTCATAGGAGTGTTTTGAATGAGGTTTACGCGCGACTCGTGCATGAGCCCAATCAGGCCGAGTGTTGTAACCATGCTCTGATACCACTTTGTAACATACCCACTACCTAAATCAAATTTAACTCTGTCGGACTCGAGCTCCTAAATAACCATGGAGATCCAACGTAGACTGGCTCTTTCTCTTTTCTTCCCCATTCTTAGGTGATCGCGGGTCATGATCGCGGTTTAGTTTGAACATAGTGCCTATTTGTATTTTGCACTCCGGTGCTGTAGTAATGTCCAAACATTAGACTCTGCAACCACCAAAGCCTGTCAGGGATAACATGCGTCCCATAGGGATGAATTCCCATGGGGTCAGCGAATGGCCAATAGGAATAAACCTCAATAGGGGTAGAGAACAACAAATGAGAAATGCCCATTGCATGGTTAGGTGGCAAGAGGGAAATGTGACATGGTGGTCATCATGACAGGGAGGGGCCCCACTTCACACGCCACACTATTCCGGAACCCCCCCCCCCCCATTAAAGGGATAATGGCAAGGGGGGTCCAGAATCCACTTGAAATCCGTTGATCACGATGAGTAAATCTTTACCATTCGAGAGTTGCGCATCCAATTCCGGACCCCCCCCTACCGCTAAAGGCAAAATAGTAAGGGGGCTCCGGAATGGAACCTTAGTCATAGATCTAGATGGGTGGACTCTGGCCGTCCAGATCTGCTCACCGCTTATCCTAAAGCATATTCATGTCCTGGCTTAAGTTGACATCTCACCTCCATATCTAACGATCATTACAGACCCGAAGATTCTCTGAAAGAATCTCTTCCGTCCATCGGGGTTTTGACACTCGTAATGTCCCAACAATTTGGTTCACCGATCCTCGAATCTTGATACACTCCTCTGCTACCTTAGCCTCCCGGGATAAGTCTTTAATCCACGTGACCTCTCTCTCACAAGACCGTAGCCTTGTCCCCCATCGGGGTTTCAGGGTTTTCAATGCCAAAGTGCAAACGTCCCTAGGACTCGTGATTCCTCGAATCTTGATTCTCCGCTGCACTGAAAAATGGCCTCCATTGTGGTCCTTCCCTCAGCCCTGATGTGCTGACAGTTTTCCCCCACTGATCGGGGTTTTGCGTTTCATGATTCCAAAGTGCACAGATAACTTGTCACCGGGATCTTCGATATCCCGATGAACCAAACTTCGATGGACGACCTCCTCATCGGGACTTTTCCCCGATGGCCTGGATCTCTGCCACGCATCCCCACAAGTGGACGGTCCTGATCCAATCTCGCACTTTTGCGACTTCTGGTGCTCCGGAAGTCTTTCCTTCCAAACCTTCGATATGTCGATGGGATCTCGATCTCACCACGTGTCTCACAAATGGGTGGCTCTGATCTCATTGGGATTTTGAGACATGTGATGTCCCAACTCCTTTGACCTCAGGAACTCCAATTTCCTGATGCTGAATATCCTGACTCTCTGTGGATTTCTGACATGCATCCCAAATGGATGGACGGTCTAGATGAACTCTCAGGGTTCGCGACTTCGATTGTCCTGGATTCCTCGTCCTCTGGACTCATGAAACTCCAATTTCTGACTCTCTTCAGATCTCTACCACGTGCCCAACCTGATGAATGGTCCAGACCTGATCTCGCTATTTCGAGACTTATAGTGTCCCAATTCCCTCGACCTCAGGATCTCTGATATCCCGATGGAAAACCTCCCGACTCTCTTCGGATCTCTGACACCTGTCCGATCCGACGGCTGACAGGTAATCGGATCAAGATCTAACGGTTCAGATTGTCCCACCTTGTGCATTCTTCCACTACTTCATGGAGGTGGAAATATCAATGGTCCAGATGTTCTCCTGGGTCTTGGAATCTACTATCTTGATTTCCTCGTTGTTCATGAAGATAGAGGGAAAAAGGGAAAGGTATGTAATGCCCTCATTACTTCTGTCAATCTAGTGATTGTGAATGGATATGGGTCACCCGACAAGATCTCATTCGTCGATTTGTTAAATATCCCTAAATTGCTACCTTGGAATTCTAAGAGGGTCATTCCTCCTTGTACAGGGTTAATAAGACTTGTGCATTCAAGCCTTTTTTCTGGGTTCTTGGTGAACCTTTCTAAGGAGGGAAGGTCTCTGGGATGAGACCTACTCAGGGCATCCCTGGAGATGGGTAAGGGAAAGAAACTTCCCGAGAACAGGCTGGGATCCTATCTTAGCTCAACCTAGGTATAAATAAAATTGCTTTATCCACGTACGTCATGCGTGGTTTCCTCTGTTATGAGCATATATCTATTCATTCTTATCAAACACTGCACATACATTCTTACACATAAATCATTCAAAAATTCATAGTTCTATGAGCATATACATATATATATCATTCTATCAATTTCAAGATACAATACGTAAAACACTTATCCGAAAATAACACCAGAAATGGGTGTGACTGCTGAGAGGGGTGCTCATTTCCACCCAACCGTAAGCGTAGCGACTCCTGACGGATTGACCACTAGCCACCCCCGAGCTGAGACCACGATGTTGTTGAGACTACGTCTCTCTGTCTGCCAGTGACGAAGAGTGAAGGTTGCAATCCTTCCTCTCTACTATCACTCACTCTTCGTAATGCCTGAGTTCCCCTCACGTCTGGCCCCCTTACAATCACTTATGCCATACGCCTTATCCTCTCGCGAGGTTGCATGTGGCATGATTACCCTCGTGCTGATCAGGCCTGACGGATCTATGGATGGGCGGTTCACCATCCCATCCCTCATCAAGCCGCCCGCCTACCCACCTGAGAGACATTAACTTTGGGGGCCAGCGAGCCGCTTTTGGTTCTCCGGGCCAGTGGAGTCCAAATACGGTATTAATTCTTGGTGGAAGTTAACACCACCTTTTCAGGTGCCTTCCACCGTCATCGTGGTCTCTTTTCTGCACATCCCCTCATCAATAGTCCTGTAATAAATTCATAATGTTATTCACATTCATTGACCTCTTCCTCAAGGTCCATTTACATCAAATATTCACATTTATGAGTTTGCCATAGTTCTTGGCCAGTCCAGTTATATTTACAAGTTGGGGGAAACAGGGTGTTACACCATATCTAAGCCCTTTTTCCCACTTTCATTTTTTGGTACAGGAGCCCATAAGCTCTACTTTCTTAACCACCTTCGGCCTCTTATACAGACATTTCCATCTAGAGATCATTTTCCCTTTTTCCCAGTGGAGCATCTACCCATGACACACTCAGGTACGCCTACGCATATTCAAAATTATCAAATAAATGTTTGTATGTTCGATTCTCTTCAGATATTGTTCACGTCAGGTATTTAGTTTTCATGTGTGTATGTGCTTGGTCATCATACATTAACGCAACCCCTTCAGGTATATACTCAGTACTGGCATGTAGTCATTCCCCTTGAATCTTACTTGCATCTCCAGTCACACCCTCTAACATTTTCCTCTAGGATCCCCATTTCCGGCTCTGCAGTACCAACGCCTCCATTTGCATCTTTGATACTGTCACCTGGTAGCACTCTTACCCACATGAGTTGTCCCATTCATAGCACCCTTTTGTTCCTTTGACACTCATGCTATTTTTCAAAACCCTTTAGGGATGGGAGTCCCAATAGTCTTACATCATGTCGCGAATCAGCCACATACTCCTTCTCCTCATTTTGCTAACTTTCCCAAATGGACTCCCAGATTATCTCTTCACAGTTCCATTTTTTGACTACACCTCCACAGTATCATGAACCCTCCATTTCCTCCACAATTATTTTTCCCATCTGCAAATTTCCCTTCAGTTCACCTACCTCATATAGAAACCCACCCATTGGACCCCCACCCTCCACCAATTCTCCAAGCAAATTATGCCCTACCTGGGCCAACCATATCACATTGGGGCACCCGTTTCTGTATTTGTACACTTATCCCCAATTATTCTTTATTTATTGTACAAACTCCTTTGTTTCCAGCAGTTACCTTGCCTTTTTGTCGTCACCTTTGGTGACCTACCTCCCTTTTTGGCCAATGCAACCATGTCACCCTTGTTTGGGGCACTACTTATCATCTACCCTTGATGACATCATCCATATCTTCATATGACCTCACAAGACACTTAACTCTACCCTATGAGTTTATTCACTTTGTCTCACCTCTGGCACAACTTATCCCCTGTCTTGCTGTCCCCCTGACACTCGACCTCGTTGAACAGTTGCGACCACTTTTATCTCACATATGCCCCAACCAAGGGAATTCTTGACTCTTCCTACATATTGACTTCATCCATGTACCTCCTCCCCTTCCTCACCTCCCCTAGTATATTTCACGAAGCCATTTTCTTCTGGGAGTCGCGTCCCCCTTTTTATCGACATCAACACAATTTTCTAGAAGGGAGACAATATCTTGATTCTCATTACCTATTCAATGAGAGATCTTGGATGGCACAGGGAGAACCACAAATTTCTCCTTTCTGTCGTTGACCCCCATAACATTCGATGTCAACACTTTCTCATGTTACGGTGGGTCTTACTTTGAGACTATTGCAGTTAGTTCTTATACTTGCTGAAGACCTCTGAACTTGGCTAGGCTATCAATGCCTATAGAATCCGTGATACTTCTTATAGATGTCACTACCTACTATTCAGAGTATGTTCATCCACATAATTGTCTTCTACCTTTATCATGACTACCCCCAAGGGCATTGTAGTTGTCTACATCAACACTTGATTCCTCTTTTTGAGTTACATGACATGAGCATGGGGCATGCCCGCCTCATTTGTACACAGTTTATTTTTTACACACCTCATGAAAGGTTGGGTTCTACAAGTTCCTTTTTCCCTCCAACGGATCACTCTGGAGGATCCCACTATTGCTCTCTCTTCCAATAGAACTATCAGTAGAAGAAACATTGATGGATTTCGGCTATACATATGCTCCTAACCTCATCCATTAGGGTGCATCTGTTATCACTGAAATTTCGTTCATAAATGGTTACAAGAATTCAACATCATCAAACCATTATGAGGTCATCCATGGACCTGAATTAACACAAAAGAATTCACAAAGGGTCAAAACTATACAACTAGTGAAAAAAATAAAGGGCATTATAAAGACACTGGGCATGCGTGCACATGTGCAAAACAGGAATGCAGAAATTGTGTACATGCACACGATGCACGATTGTTGTCGCTAAAAGCCACACACTTGAGAAACGACGCATTTATGAGAGTGGTCAACCTCCCACCCACTTCTGGTTCAGCTTCCAAGTTTATTTGACACTCAAATCTGGGCTAGATTCGACTGGGTGGCTCGTCAAAGACCTAGAAATGCCCTAATTAGCCTCTTTACACACTACAAACTAGTTGGAAAATAACTCAAAGGAATGCTATAAAAAGGCCATGGATACACTTCATTTTTCAAGGAATTCAAAGCAAAGTTATGTTGCCATTATTCTCTTGAGGACTCTTCTATCCTTGCCAAGAGTATATTTGCATCATTGAATTGGGCAATCCATCTCACCCCTTGAGTGGATTAGCAAAGAATTCTTTCACCATTTTCATTTTCATTTTCAAAGTTGTAAGAAGAGATTATTTGTGGGGGTCCAAGAGCCCTCCCATGGAGGAAGAAGGGACTCATTGTCCCCTTTCTTCTCGGTGTTTTCTTTCACTAATATCAGCCTTATCATTGGTGACATGGGTCTCATTATTTCTTTTGTCCTTATGTCCCTATGTTTATAAATTTTGTTGTTGTTTTATTTCTTAGTTTAATTCTTAGTTATTGTTTTATATTTCTTTTTCTAACCCTTTTCCTTGCAGTTGTCCTTCTTAGCAAACCCAACTATGCTTTCAAGCACCTCTATTTTGCTCACTAAGGTGACGAAAGAGGCACAAAACTAACACCATAAGACAAGGAGATACCCGTGAAGGGTTGAAGGCTAAGGTCTGGTTGTTCTGTGAGTCCCCCCTTGAGGCACCCATCTATTGGAAAAGATCCAGCCCGTGACCCATTTCTTAGGCCAAAAATCTAAATGCCGCACTTTGACCAAGGTACCTAGTGACCAAATTTTAGGACATCTGCCCATGTGGCAATTGTGGGCTGCAATTTCACCTTGATTGGATTTTGTGTGGCTATTGGGAAATATCGCCATTTCTTTCGAGATATGCCCCCTCTACCCCTCATTATAATTGATTGCTTCATCCTTCACTAGTTTCTCTTTTGGTGGCTTCAGACCCCATTGTCAAGTGCTATTGGAAGGTCCAGTGATATTTTGAGAGGAAGGACATTACGTCTTTTAGGACATGAGCATTTGTTTTATTTATTCCCCCACACGAAAAAAATACACCTATCCACATATATGCTTCTTTATCAAAACACTTTATGTATGATGCCCTTCTGATTACATTTGATTTGGATATATATCGTGTAAAGTTCAAAAATTGCAGCAAAGGATCTTGTTTATTTATTTCTCTCACCACCATTCGCACACATTCACTCAGCTAGTCAGACATCATAGGGGACCCACAGAACCCCCACCGTTCCAGACGCTTGCTAAATCTCCCTGCTATTCTAGGGGGAGTTCCTAGTCTTGCCAACTCATCGGCTCCACCTTCTCACACTCCTGTGAGTGCCACTGTCTTGGGATCAACTTTTCTTGGTTCCACCTTACTTGGGTCCAATTCCCAAGGTCCACCTTCCAATCACTCTCCTTTACATGGAAGCAGGGGCCCAACTTCTTCTCAAGGGGGAAGTACAAATCCACCTATTCCCCTCCAAGGGTTAGGTACTTAGAACACTCACACTATGGCCAGAACTAATCCTATGCCACCACCCGATATGCCATATTTAGCTTCCCTCAACATATTGGATCTAAATAAACTCACCAATGATCCCATATTTCACAACCCCACATGGCCTGCAATGCCAACTAAAATCCCTTCAAACATCCCCAAGTTTGAAGGAAAAGTAGGAGATGATCCTGCCAACCATATCATGACATTTCACCTATGGTGTTCTATGAACAACATCATGGACGATTCCATTTGATTGAGGTTACTTCAATGTACACTCACTGGCCCATCCTCCAAATGGTATGTCGAAGAAAAATAAGGGTCCCACATGAATTTTGAATCCTTGGCCAAAGCATTTTTGACCTTCTTTCAATTACCCGTTTGTCATGACAATGGCCTTGAACTACTCTCAAATTTCAAACAAACCACCTCTACACATATTTTTGACCACATCCATGAATGGCATCGGTGACGTAGCCTCTGCAAAGCTGATGCTACCCCCCAATAGTGTCTCAATTGGTTCCTCAAATAACTTGTTTCCCTCCTTGCCAAAGATTTCGCTGCCACCTTCCTCCATACTGAAGAAGAATCCATTAGAAAGAACCAATAGTTTGAACTCATCTATGCCCAGTTCAGATACCTATACATGGTACTCTCGGACGCCCCAAAACCCGTGCCACTTGGCCAAGACAAACCTAGGATTTCTCACTCAACAGACGGATTGATTGGTAACACTACACACCACAACCCCCTGCCTCAACAACCACCCATGTATGGCACACCTCAATATCCGCTGGCATATGGAGGAATCCCTTATTATCATCCTCCCCTTTATCAAAAACCATACCATGTTTCCCTGCCTCCACCCATAAGTGGACCCCCACTGACACCCCTAAACCACCCATTTATCCAACCAAGTGTCGGTACTCCCACTACCTTGGCCTATACCCTAAGCACTAGTGAAAGCACCATCTCCCTCCTATGTACCTTATGGAGCATCGCCTCAACATAATCTGTACTTTCCATTTTTTGCCCCCCCACAGCCTATGGCTCCACCACAAGGACCACCACACACTGGGGTTAATTTTGTTCAACCCTCTCCCATTCAACAATATCAAAATTTTGAACAACTGAACATGGAAAATTCACCCCATCAATCAAACAATACCAAAAAGAAAGGAAAAAATTAGAGCAATAATAATCTAGGACTAGGAGGAAACTAGAACCAACCCCAGCAAAACCAGTGTGTCGGGGGCAACCAAAACTAGGGGAATCAAAACCCCCAAGGGGGAAACAACAACAAACGTCAAGGAAGGAACAATAACAATGTTAGGACCACCTTCCCTTGTGCCCTTTGTGGTGAGTTTGGTCACTATACTCACCATTTCCCCCAAATCCCTGACTTTAAGTGGATGAAAGATTATGTGAATGGACCACGTCCCTCAGCATCGCCTGCACCTCAGTAGGCCCCACAACCATATGTGCAGAAAACCCCCCAAGCTATACTACAAAACCCCATCCCACACCAAGGGGTGATAAATACCCAACCAGACATGCAACCTACCCCACCACAGTTGGGACAGTATCCCAATACGAGCACCTCTGTCGATCACACTATCCTCCTTACCAGTGAGGAAGAATTCCTTATGCAAACATACAATTGTCAGTATAGCACACCCCCTGAATCTGCTCCCACCACCTCAGAAGAAATTTTGGTCACAACTGGACCCCCTTTCATGATTCCTCACCCTAATACTGAAACCCCCCTTCGTATTCCTTGCATCCCTTTGCGCAGGAATGTCCACAATCCTCAAACTAGGGAAGCTCATAATTATAGTTTGGTCGATGACTTGGCACAATCTCCGGCTGCCATGTCAGTCTTAGAAGTCCTTCAAACTTGTCCCACCTAGTGGAAGTCCTTATTTTTCACCCTGGGAGAAGTTGACCTTGCCGATACTTGAATCATCACATTTGACCTCGACAGTGGAGAACCTCGCCTCCCTGCTCTTATTTATTTTCAAATCCCTGTAAAAATTTGGAACATTACAGTTCATCGATGCATCATTGATGAAGGTGCATCCACCTGTATCATGTCCAAATCTATATGGCAGAAACTTGGTTCCTCCGAACTCATACCATCTTCCATTACCTTAAGAGCCTATGATGGTAGACCCTCATCCCCCGAAGGACTCTTCCAAAATGTCCCCATCAATCTTGGGGGAAAAACCGTTCTGATTGACATTGAGGTTATCGATGCCCTACTTGACTACAATATCTTTTTTGGTTGTAGCTACATGTATTCTATGAAGGTCATCGTCTCTTTTGTGTTCCAAACCAYGATGTTTCCCCATAATGGAAAGATCATTACCATCGATCAAGTATCACATTACGAGCCTAACCCTTCATCCAACATYGATAACATCCTCCCTTTTATCCACACTAATCYCRATGCCTATCCACTCATTGAGATGGGCCCTRRAATMTTYARAGACCCATCCTTGMTAGGGACATACCACAGAGCACCACCKCTCCTCCATCCCTYAGCACAAGTATGYRTCRTATCCTCCARCGGAATGACAATYGAAAATAACCTCCCTCCCACCGAGGCCTCTYTCATCCYTGACKTCCMACTAGTCMCAKAACTTCTCCCTYAGGAATCCCCTGGAACTAA
>ML777565.1:96991-121591 GCA_009831015.1 Picea engelmannii | reverse complement strand
CTYGACCCGTTCYTRATCTTCCCWAGGGMYAGATCCCARTTTRGGAAATAATCCCCCAATCCATTACCCAAATCCCTTTCTTTTACCCCCCACTAGGTGTACAAGATTTACAGGTCGTTGCAATGCTTACCCTTCCTAATATGGTGTTGGAAATCCCAGTTTGGTATTTACATCCACCTGAGATGGTTCCTCAACCATCCCTCCCTCCCCAAATAGAAGGCATACTGATGCAAATTCCCATACTCACTCCCACCATTACCCAAATCCCTTTCTTTTATCCSCCACCAGGTGTATAAKCTTTCCAGGTCACTGCAACGCTTACCCTTCCTAATATGGTGTTGGAAATCCCAGTTTGGTATTTACATCCACCTGAGATGGTTCCTCAACCATCCCTCCCTCCCCAAATAGAAGGCATACTGATGAAAATTCCCATACTCACTCCCACCATACCTCCTACACCCCCACTCACTAACCCCCCTGCTACAAATAGGGGTAGGTGAAAGAAGAAGGAGCCCACAGCTCCACTTCCCCCATGCATCCAAACTCCTTGCACACTATGCGAGAGAGATGGACACCCCAACAACAAATGCCCATCTCTCCCTGAGTTATGTAATCTCATCCAACTCCCTCGAGCACCACCACAGCTCGTTGCTTCCTCCAGTATTGCGGCTATCTCACAAAACGCAAGTAACAAAGGACTGCAAACCAAATTTGCATGCGCCATTTGTTTAGAATGTGGCCAATATATCCCCAACCATCAAAATAAATATTTCCATCAAATTTGGAATTATCGAGGAAATCACCATTGGCGCTGCATGTTCTCCTGAAGAACTCATCGCCTACAAAGCCCTCTTCGAGGAATACTGAGACATTTTCACCTAGTCATACACATAGATTCTTGGCCTTGATCCCTCTATTGTCGAACATCGCATAGACACCTGGCCTAATATCACACCCATCCGCCAAAAACAGTGACCACTACACCCATTCAAAGAAGCGGCCATCAAAGTTGAGATTGACAAACTACGCACTGCAAGGTTCATTTACCCCATAGCCTATACATCATGGGTCTCCAACCCTGTCCTTGTTAACAAAAAATAGGGCACTATCTGTGTCTATATGGACTTTCACGACCTCAATCATGCCTATTCAAAAGACAAATTTCCAACACCCTTCATCGACCAAATAATCGATGATTGCGCAGGTCACGAGGCTTTGTCCTTCATGGACAGTTTCTCTAGTTACAACCAAATCCAAATTGACCTTGCCAATCAGTACAAAATCACATTGACGACCCCTTGGGGCACATTTGCATATCGTGTCATGCCATTCGGCCTCAAGAATTCCGACGTCTCTTTCCAATGGGCCATGACATACGTTTTTCACGATTTGTCTCATATCATCCTCACATACTTTGATGACCTCACTACTCGATCTAAGAAACACACTTAGCATATCGATGATCTACGAATCATCTTCCACAGGTGTCATCAGTACAATATCCGCTTGAACTCCCTCAAATGTGTATTCTACATCACTGCTGGGCGCCTTCTTGGATTCATAGTTTCCCAATGTGGCATTATTGTGGACCCCCTCAAAGTCAAATCCATCACAGAAATTCCACCCCAATAGAATTTACACCAACTACTGAGCCTTCAAGGCAAATCCAACTTTTTACAACGCTTTGTCCCAGATTACGCTACTCGCGCACATGGCTTCCTTTGCTTACTTCGTCATGACATCCCATTTCAATGGGAAAAACATGCACAAACTGATTTTGACAATATCAAAGAGGCTCTCTCCAACACCCCGTTGATTAGTCCACCTAACTATAACCACGATTATCTCCTCTACATATCAACCTCAGTCTTTTTAGTACTAGGAGTGCTCATCCAAATAGGGGATGATGCCCGTGAGCATGTGATTTACTACATTAGTAAAAACCTTTCAGGAACACCCTTGAAGTACAATCATGAAGAAATTCTAGCCCTCGCAGTTGAGAAACTACGTCATTACATTCTGCTTTGAACTACCAAAGTCATCGTAGATTCCAATCCCATGCAATACTTGCTCAGTCGTTGACAAATTAATGGTAAATTTTCTCGATGGATCGTCATCCTTCTGGAATACGATCTTGAATTTTCAACACCCAAGAGAAAGAAATATCTCATCCTTGCCAAACTTATCATGGATTTTCCCTCCAACACTACTATTCCACCGGTCAATACCAACCTCCCTGATGAACATATTTTTTTTATCCCCTTAGATAACCCTTGGTATGGTGATCTTCTTGTCTATCTCCGAACACAAAAATTTGGAAACCACCTCTCCAGAGATGATTGTCAATGTATTTGTCACTAGGCACCTCACTACCTCCTCATTGGGGACATCTTATATCAATGAGGAGTCGACACCATACTACGTCGATGCTTAACTATTGATGAGGCCGACAGAGTCTTGAACGACTACCACAATGACACTTGCGGAGGCCATCTCTCAGGGTTGTCCACCACTCAGAAAATCATCTGCACAAGTTACTTTTGGCCTACATTATTTCACGACTGCATCCATGCTGTGAAATGATGTGATAAATGCCAGCTTTACAGCAACAAAGAAGACGCACCACCTGCTCTTATACACCCAGTCATCATAGTTGGTCCCTTTTGTAAATGGGGCATCAACTTCATGACTTGCAACCCTACATCCAAAAACGGACACAAATACATAGTTGTTGCAGTTGATTACTTTACCATGTGGGTTGAATCCATTCCTACCTTCAACAACACCACTGACACAACAACACATTTTTTCTTTAACCATGTCATATCCCTCTTTGGATTACCACTCCAACTAGTATCTGATCACTGGAAACATTTTGAGAATGAGATTTTCATGGAACTCTCATCCCAGTTAGGATTCTACCATGGGTTTTCCTCACAATACTACCCTCAGTCCAATGGGCAGGTAGAAGTAGTTAACAAGGTCTTAAAAACCATGATGTTGCAATGCATGGTTAACAAACATAAAACCAATTGGCATCATATGTTATTTTCCTTGCTCTGGGCTTATCGCACAGCAGTCAAAACTGCCATTGTTTTCACACCTTTTCATCTAGTCCACGGGGTTAAGGCCACTCTTCCCATTGAGTGAGAAATTTCCACCTTACACACCACTATTGAGCTATTACCTGACACTTCCCCAATAGAGCAGCGTTTGATGAACTTAGAATCCCTAGATGAAGATCGTCGATCTTCATTACAGAACAATGAAGTAGCCAAAAAATGATCAAAGGCTACCTTTGATTGCCATGTCAACCTTCACTCATTTAATGAAGGAGACCTCGTCCTCGCTTACGGTATCACTCACGATACCTTTGGCCATGGAAAATTCGAGTCCCTTTGGCATGGACCGTACATCATCCAACATTGCCTCACTAAAGGAACATACATCTTGGCCTCCCCCGAAGGCCATCCTCTCAAGGAACCCATCAATGGGTTGTACTTAAAGAAATTTTATGCCTGAGCATAGCAATACTACACTAGGATTTTTCTTTTTTGTATGTCTTTTGTAGAGTTTTTAGTCTTCTTTTATCCATAACTCTCATCTAATATATCACTCATGTTGTTGACAGATGCCACCTCCATCGGCATACCACATCGGTTACACCAATGGAGCTAGCCGCTGGAAACAAAATATTTCTTCGGTTGCTTGGGCCCTCTATTCGCCTTCACATGACCTGCTCCACACTAGCGACATATGTTTAGGATCAGCCACCAACAATCAAGTAGAGTACACCCCCGTCATTGGTCTCCTCGTTGAGGCCAATCATCGCCATATTCATCACCTTAGTGTCTTATTATATTCCCAACTTGTCATCCTCCAACTCAACAATGTATACTGTGTCCATGATCCTTACCTCTTCCGCAAATACCTGCAGGTTAGATGTTTATATCGACATTTTGGTTCCATTACATTTACAGATATCCCAATACAATTCAATCAAATAACAAATAACATGGATAACATTATACTATATTGGCATATATCAAATCAAGACATCTTCACATACACATAAACCATCAGAAGTCTATCACAACATATAGATTAGACATCATCCACTACATAAAAAAAAATCATCAACAACAAACACATCACACATATACAAAGAGATCCAAAAATGTATATCCATATATATATATATATATATATATATATATATATATATCGTTCCACATGTCATAAAGTGTTTACAAATATAGTACATCGCCTGTAGGCAAGTGAATCACCTCATCCCTACCAATACAAAACTGGATGTCACAACTATACAAAATGGGCTCACCAGCCTATATCAAATACACAACTACATATCTAGCAACCCTCAGGGTGCCTCTAGTGCTCTAACACCAGGTCCTCCCTCTCGAAGAGGTACCCCACCAGCTCCAGGTCCCTCAGGTCCCAGAGGAAACTATCCAGTCATCGTAGCTCTGGCTATAGTTGCTCTGTGGATCAAGGTCCGCGACTCTGTCGACAACCCAATACATTGTTCCAGGATCCCCTCATCCCGAATCCACACCCACATCCTCTCAGGAATTCCTAGTAGAACCGCCTCTAGTCGGCGGTGGAAATCATCAAACTCTCCCCCGACCTCGGTCGGAGGAGCATGTGACGGCCCTACCCCGGGGTAATCATAACGATGTCTCTAGGCCGCTCTATCATCATCACCAAGCTTCGCCCCAACATCCTATCGATGTCGCCTCTCCCCTGCTCGCAACTCTCCCTGCGGTGGTCTCACAGGCCCCTAGTGGGCTGGCGCTATGATCAGATTGACCTCTCGTCCACGCAGTCCCACATCTACACAAACAAACATATCTTTAAGCCATTGTTTCCATCATTTTACATATATTTTTTTCGTCACCTTTGGTGGCCTTCTTAGCAAATGAAACCAATCTCGCCCTTGGTTGGGGCATTCCTTATCATCTACTCCTATTGACATCATCCATAAACTCCAAGTATCCCACAGGCCACCTACCTCTCCTCTCTGAGTTTGTTCACTTTGTCCCGCCTCTAGCACAACTTATCCCACGTCTCGTTGTCCTCCTGACACTCGACCTAGTTGAACGGTTGCAACCACTTATACTTCGCATATATCCCCAGCCAAGGGCAGTCTTGAGTCTCCATGCATCTTGAATTTGTCCATGTACCTCCTAAGTTCCTGACCTCACCTAGTGTATTTCACGAAGCCCTTTTCTTATTGGAGTCACGTCTCCCTTTTTTTCGACATCAACATAGTTTCCAGAAGGGTGACCGTATCTTGACTCTCATTACCTTTACAATGAGGAGTCTCGAATGACATAGGGAGAACCATAATTTATCTCTACTATCATTGACCCCCATAACATTCGACTTCAACACTTTCTCATGTTACGGTGGGTCTTACTTTGAGACTATTGTAGTTGCTTTTTATATTTTCCGAAGACCTCTGAACTTTGTTGGGCTATCAATGCCCACTGAATCGGTGATACTTCTTACAAGTATCACTTCCTACTGTTTAGAGTATTGTTCCTCATCCTAATTTTCCTCTGCCTTTATCAAAACCATCCCTAAGGGTTTTGCATTTCTCTACATCAACACACAGTTTTAGTTACTATACAACACCCTTTTTTGAGTTACATGACATGAGCATGGGGCATACCTACCTTGTTTGTACACAATTTATTTTCCACACCTTGTGAAAGGTTGGGTCCTACAGGTTCCCTTCTCCCTCCAACGAGTCACCCTTGATACTCTCACTATCGCTCTTTCTTACAACGATACTCTCAGTAGAAGACACATTGATGAATTTTGGCTATCTGTATGCTCCTAACCTCATCCATCAGGGGGCATATGTTATTACTGAAATTTCGTTCGTAAATGGTTACAGGAATCCAACATTTTCAAACAACTATTAGTTAACCCATGGACCAAAATTGCCAAAAAATCATTTCCAAAAGGTCCAAAACTATCCAACCAGTTATAAAATCAGGATGCACTATGACTATATAGGGCGTGCGCACATGCACCATCAAGAAATGCAGAAAAAACATACATGTGCATGATGCGTGACTATGGACGCTAAAATCCATGCACACCTAAGAACGGTTTATGATGTTGGTCGGCCTCCCACCCACTTCTGGTTCAACTTTCAAGTTGATTTGACATCCAAATCTCGGTTGGATCCAAATGGTGGCTGGTTAAAGACCTAAAGGTGCCCTAAACAACCCCTTTTCACACTAAAAGCTGGTTTCAAAATACCTCAAAGTGGTGCTATAAAACAAAGCCATGGGTGCACTACATCTTCAAGGAATTCATTTGCAAGGTTATGATGCTGCTATTCTCTTGGGGAAACCTCTTTTCTCATCAAGAGAATACTAGCACCATTCCATTTGGGCAATCCACATCACCTTTTGAGTGGGTTAGATTGGGATTCTTTCACCATTTCTTTCAAGTTTTCAAGTTGTAAGAAGAGCTCAATCTTGGGGGTCCAAGAGCCCTCCCTTGGAGGAAGAAGGGACCCAAAGTCCCCTTTCTCTTTGGTTTTTTCTTTTCACTAATACAATCCTTTCCATTGGTGACATGAGTCTTGTTTGTTTCTTGTTCTTATGTCCTTATGCACAATAGTTTAATTGTTTTTTCCCTTCCTAGTTTAATTCTTAGCTTAGTCTTTTATGTTTATTCTTCTAACCCTTTCCTTTACTGTTGTCTTGCTTAGCTAACCCAACTAAGCTTGTAAGCACCTCTACTTTTCTCATTTAGGTGACAAAAGAGGCGCAAAACTAAGGATCACTTTGAGATCAATGATAGTTGTTAGATCAGAATTGCATAGCAGCAGTCAAATCCGGTGTTGACTACTCCGATGAAAATAGAATTTGGATTAAACCAGATTCCCCGAAGACACAAATCCCTAGAGCTCCAAATATACAAAGTAAATGAGGACCATCAAATTTTTAGAAATCATGGTGATCTTTGTGTTATCACTGAGTAAATTGTTGGGCTGAAAATGTTGGACAACTTAGAGGGGTGGGTGAACCAGTTTTTACTGTGCTTAAACAATTATACCCATTTCAAACTCTTTACAGAACACTCAATGATGATCACAATAAAGAAGAGAAGTAAGAAATAGAATATTCAACATCAATCACACATGAAATATACAGAGACAGATATTTCCTGAGGAAACCCATAAAGGAAAAACTTCTTCTTAATATGATAAGTAATCTTTATTTTCTTTACATTATCATTCTTATGAGCTCCAACTCATATTGAGGCTACAACCTATGTTTTACAAGAAGCAACTTGTTGAGAGCACCAACTCTCTGGTTTCTATAGCACCCACTAGAAGGAAGCACTAACTCCATGAATGTTCGAACACCAACTGGATAGAATCACCAACTTCCAGTTACACAGGAACCAACTTTTATAATAGAGAACAACAGTTCTCCCTTCCACCACTTTGCCACCCTTGTTTTTCTGGCTGCAACCAGATGGAAGCTACAACTCCCTGTGTTTAAGGACCCACTTGAAACTTTGAGGACACCAGTCCTCCCTAGCACCTCCCTACCACCCTAAAATATAAATCTTTTCTTTCTTAAATTTATCACAGTGATACAACATTTATCAATGGATTACAAGTCTCATCACTGTTCTTCTACATTACTCTGTTCTTCCTGCATTAGTTTCTTTCTACTCGCATACCCTGTGATTTCTATTCTTCTGTGTTTTATACTCTGTGCACCATCTGCATTATATGTGCTATGCCTCTACATGCTCTTCACTATGTCACTGTTCCTCCCTGCAGGTTGTTCACTACGTCTCTTCCTCACAACTACATAGCTAACCAACAAAATCACCTCACTTCTTTGTTCTGCATATTTTACTCACGTCGAGTCTTCTCCCTGATAATCATAGAAACTCTTCATCATCCCTGGCATTTAGCTCAATGTGTTCATCATCATTGGGCGTTATGATGAGATTCCTTACCTTCTATGGCATTCGAAACTCTTCATCTACTCTGTCAGTTACAACCAGTCAATTATGGCTTCTTTGGCTTCTAAGCCCGTTTCTTCACGTGATCACTGGTGATGACCATATTCCTGGGCTTAACAAGTGCTTGAGCGCTTATCAATTCAATGACCATGATTCATTCTCCTAAAATGGATGATTGTTGTAACTTCGACACTTTTCCCTTCGAAAATTTTTGGTTTCATAACTTTTGAAACTTCTGAATCAGAATCCCTGAATAGATCATATGGTTTACATTCATTTTGCGGAAATAGATCAATCATCAGATTTGATTCTTACAAGGCTTAATTTGATGGACAAGACTTAATCAACCGTTGAGATGGATGGCCACCTTTTACTCCAAGTCTTTGTCTATTAAACTTACACTATCCATCCATTGTATCTTGATCAATGGTTGAGAGTGCACCCAACATCAGATCAACGGTCGATATCTCCTATGGGTCTCCAAACTTTGGAGATTTCAAATCTCAACCCGTTCTTTTCTCCATACGTCAATCTTCCAAAGTTGTCAATCCATTGACACGTGTCCCTTTCAGATCAATGGTCGATATCTCCTTCGAGTCTCTGAACTTTGGAGATTTCAAATCTCAAACCCCTTCTTTCCTCCGAAGTGATGTCACTTACTTATGTCACTTGATGATGTGTCATGATCCTAGTAGTTGACACGTGTCACTCGGATTTGTGATTTCCACGTACCTAAAATGTCGAATCAAATTGACACTTGTCATTGTTTGATTGCACCACATGTCCTTGCTGATGTAGTCTTTCTTACGTGGTTTGTTGATGTGGTATTCTAACGTGGTCTGCTGACCAACAACATTGATCCAACGATCCTTGTATGTCCTCCAAATCTGATGGTCCTTATTCATTTCGGATTTTTGGGCTTTAGGTTTTTATAATCTCAAAATTTTCGGAGTGTAACCTCCTCATATCTATATATCCAAAGTGAATCCTATTCATTGATTAGAATATTAGATCGATAGCTTGATCTTTCTGTGATGTAGCTCTTTTGGCGTATCTTTTCCTTCAACTTGGAATGATCCAACGACTGACAAAAATTCTTATTTTGGGAATTTCAAATCTCAAGCTCTCTAGAGTGTAACCTCTTCGCGTCTTTAGATCCGAGGTGAATGTTGTTCATTGATCATGAAATTAGATCGATGGCTCGATCTTTTTGCGATGCAACTTTGTTGGCTTATCCTATCCTCACATATTTAGATCTGAAGTGAATGTTGTTTGTTGATAATGAACTTAGATCGATGGCTCTATATTTCTGCAATGCGGATTTGCTGTCTTATCCTATCCTTCCACTTGGAAGTGATCCGATGGCTAACGAGAATTCACATAATCAAATTATCAATCATTTTTCCCTGCTTATCATGTCCTTCCACTCGAAAATGATCCAATGGTAATGAGGAAACTCAAAGAATATCAACGATCAACGATTACTACATAACCACAACTTGCGAGTGATTTAACTCAACAACCAAACTCCACAATTTGAAGTTGTGTGGTGTTGGTGAGTCAACCACAATCGTCGATCTTCGAAGCTATAAGATCATATGGTCCTTACTAATTGTGACATTGGAACAAGCATGCTGTTTAATTATCCTTTTAATCTATGCAATTCATCCCTGCCGTAGATTTGGAGATTGCACATCCAACGGTCACTATTTAATCTAAATTAAAATCATTGTTTGTTGGATCAACTGTAGTCATATATCTTTGAATCTATGAGATCTGATGATCTAGACAGATTGCGGGATTGTAACTGGTGAGTAGTTTAATTCATCTTTTGCTCCCCACAATTCATCCCTTCCATAGATCACGCTTGCAGATCCGACGGTCTTGATTTGATCTTAGTTTTATCGAACCATCTCTTCTGAGCTTTGATTCCTTTTGAATACTCTGCCTGTAATCATGCCATTGTCGTTGTTGTTCTTTCCATCAATGACAAGCATGTAATTTCCTGTAAATCATGCCAACAATATCCCCCTTTGGCATTGATGGAAACCCTAAAAGGTTGCACTATTCTGCTTGGACCTCTAACTATAGCATCCATACCACTCCTCTTCTCCCCCTTTGACATCAATGTCAAAGAGAACATGCTCCCCCTGAGCTGTTACAGTATGTTTCAGAGGTATCATATGTTCAACCAATAGATACTCCCCCTGACAGGATGGACTCTCTTAGGTTGATAATGGGTTCATGCCCAACTTATGGCATAGATACTCAAACTGATCTTTTGCAATCGGTTTAGTGAATATATCGACAATATGATCTTTGGATGGAATATATTGCAAAGAAATACAAGATACTTTGACACACTAATTGCACTAGTATTATCACAATGAATTGGGATCGGTGCAATATATTTTACCTCCAACTCTACAAGTTTCTGAATCATCCATAATACTTGGGTACAACAAGTGGCATTTGCAATGTACTCAACTTTTGTAGTCGATAAGGAAATGGAACCTTGCTTCTTGCTCAACCATGATACAAGAAAATCTCTTAAGAAGAATGCACCTCCACTCATTCTTTTCCTTTCATTTGCGTAGTTATCCCAATCAACATATGAATAGACTAATAGTTGAAAATTATGATTCCTAGGATACCATAGGCCATAGTCCACTATTCCTTTCAATTATCTAAATATTCGTTTGACAGCTAAGAAATGATTCTATTTAGGTGCATTCTAGTACCTTCCTACCATTCCAATAGCATGCATTATGTCTGGATGGGATGTTGTGATGTAAAATAGGTTTCCTATCATAGACCTATATGAACTCTAATCAACATCAGGTGAATCATCGTCCTTGCTTAACTTACATCTAGTGACCATAGGTGTACTCATAGGTTTAGAATCTTCCATTTGAAACCTTTTCAACATTTCTATTAGATATTTTTCTTGAGAAATAAATATTCCTTCAGACCTCTGAGTAATTTGTAGGCCAAGAAAAAATGGCAGTTCCCCTATCATAGACATTTCAAATTCAAACTGCATGGCAGAATCAAACCATTGTACCAATGAAGCATTATTACTACCAAAGATGATGTCATCTACATAGACCAACACAATGAGAAAATCATTACCCTATGTTTTGATATATAGATTGTTGTCAATTGTTCCTCTCTTGAACCCTTTGTCTTGTAGATACATATCCAGTCTGTGATACCAGGCATGAGGAGCTTGATTCAAACCATATAAGGATTTCTTTAGCTTGCAGACAAGGTCAGGGTTATTTGATAGTTGGAAACCTTCTGGTTGTTCCATATATACTTCTTCTTTTAGATATCCATTTAGAAAAGATGACTTGACATCCATTTGATAGAATTTTAACTTCTTATGACAAGCATAGACAAGAAACATTCTAATAGCTTCTAATCTTACTACGGGCACAAATGTTTCATCAAAATCCAGTCCTTCTATTTGAGAATACCCTTTATAGACCAATCTGGTTTTATTCCTGACAATTTGTCCTTGTTCATTCATTTTATTTTTAAAATCCCATTTGGATCCAATTACATTCTTATCTGCCGGTCTAGGAACAAGCTCCCAAGTATTTTTCTTCTCCATTTGCATTGACATGGCCATTTTCTGAACTATTCTATTTTGCCTCTCAACTACTCCATTTTGTTGTGTAGTTCCTGGGATTATGCATTCTCTCTTGATCCCATGTTGATCACATAATTCCTTGAAATATCTTGACATAAATTCTCCTCCTTCCTGTTTGATTCTCAGTTAAAGCCTTAAATATTTTAAATTTCTTGTGTGGACACTTAGATGCAAAGTGACCTATATTTCCACAATTAAAAAATTTGAAGGGAAATTTTCCTTGGTACTTTCCTGATCCTTTCTTTAGTCTTCTCACAAATTTTGCTTCAATTTCATCAAGATTAGAATCCTCATTCTTATTTCTTATAAATGATGCTTCTCTAGAGGTGGGTTTATCTTTCCCTATCCTCATTTCATAGGAAATCAGAGTTCCTAGGAGTTGGTCAATAGACAGAGATTTTAGATCATTAAGTTCTTCTATAGTAGAGACCTTTGCGTTGAACCTATCTTCCAGAGATCTCAAAATTTTATGAACTAAAGAGATATCCTCAATTTTCTCACCAAGTCCTATCATTGCATTTACTTGTTCTTCAACTCTCAGAAAGTACTTCCCAACCGTTTCATCCTCTTTCATATTTAGATGTTCAAACTATAATCTGTAGGTTTGAAGCTTGGCATCCTTTACCTTCTCATTACCTTCATAACTACCGATGAGTTTGTCCCACATTTCTTTGGCATATTCTAAGTGCATAACTTTTACAAATTATGTTTCTGCAAGCCCACTCAAAATAACATTCATAGTCTTAACGTTGAAGCTAATTTCTAGCTTGTCATCCTTAGAATCTAGTCCTTCCACTCAAAAATGATCCAACGGTCATGAGGACACTCGAAGCAGATCAACGGTCAATGATTCTTGCGTAACCAGAACTTGCGAGTGATTTAACTCGACACCCAAACTCCGCAATTTGTAGTTGTGCATTGTTGGTGAGTCAACCACAATCGTCGATCTTCGAAGCTATAATATCGAATGGTCTTGAATAATTGTGGTATTGGAACAAGTGTGATGTCTTTCAATATCTGCAATTCATCCATGTCATAGATTTGGTGATTGCGCATCCTACGTTCATGATTTAATCTAAATTAAACTCATTGTTTGTTGGATCAAACACAGTCGTAGATCTTTGAAGCTATGAGATTTGACAATCTAGACAGATTGCAGGATTGTAACTGGCAAGTATTTTAATTCAACTTTTTCTCCCCACAATTTATCCCTATCGTAGATCTGGCTTGCAGATCTGACGATCTTGATTTGATTTGAGTTTTATCGCACCATCTCTTATGATCTTTGATTCCCTTAGCACACTCTGCATGTAATCATGCCCTCATCATTGTTGTTCTTTCCATCAATGAAAAACACACTCTTTCCTATAAATCATGCCAACAATCTCCCCCTTTGGCATTTATGGAAACCCTAAAAGGCTATGCTATTCTTCTTCAACCTCCAATTATAGCATCTAAACCACTCCTTTTCTCCCCCTTTAACATCAATGTTAAAGAGAACATGATCCCCCTGAGTTGTTGCATTATGTTTGAGAGGTATCAGAAATTCAACCAATACATAGTCCCCCTGATAGGATAGACTCTCTTAGGTTGATAATGGGTTTGTTGTTCCTGAGTTTATACTTTAAGGCTGTAAAGTATACCGTCAAGGAATCCGTAAATGTTAAAAGGAATAATCTTGAGGATAAGAAAAGAAAAGAAAGGGTGAAGCAGAATCAGTTTCTCAACTGTCTCTGTCTAGGTTCCTGTTGTTCTTGGATGCTAATATCTCTCTCAATAGCAGCCCATGAACGTTCTAATTCGACCCAGTTAGTTGTTGTTTGTAAGATGGTATTAAATAGGTTCAAGGTAATACTGGTTTGATCTTGAAGGCCAGGTTCAATGTTGGGTTGTGTGCTACTTGGAACAGTCATGGAGGATAAGATTTTATTTAATCGTGAAAGAATTTTAATCATATGTTACTTTAAACTTTAAAGAGATGAGAATAGGAAAAACAATTTTAAAATTCAAAACACTAACAAAAATACATTCGAGGTCATTTCCTAGATTTGCAACAATTTGAGAATTATAAAATAACAAAGAAGTACTACAAAAAAATATGAGGCTTTAATCAAGAAAGAATCTCATATTTCGAGAGATAATAAGAAGAAAACAAGGTTCTAATGAAAGTTAAGTATTAAGGTTCAAATGATTAACAGGGCTTAAAATCGCTGATAGCAATTTCAGAGGAAAAACTGTAAATAATTTGATATCCAAACCAATCTGAACTAGAAATCAAGGATGCAGATAACTTCAAATTGATTATTCATTAGAAAAACATTGAATGAAAAATACAATAAAGTATAGTAAACAGGGTTGAATAACACATAGCTACAAATTTGCAGGATTCAGAATCTCATTTGTAAAGTATATAATGATGGATTGAAAACTATTATTACAATCAGCTCTCTCCCAAAAGTAAAATCCCTTTCTCAGTCTTTAGAAAATACATTTATACATCTTCATCAAAATTTTCTCGTTGGTGATTAACCAACTTCCTAATATTATGGTTACATATATGAATAATGTCAACTGTTTACATTTCCTTTCTAATTTCTAATGATAAAAACTTTTTTTTTTTTTTTTTATGCTGGTGTTGAAGAACTTCCTTTCTCCGCTTCAAGACACTGAACACACTTTCCCAAAAAATTCACAAACGTTCTAGGAGCATCTGGTATCTCGTTTGCTTCAAACAAGAAAAATCTTTCCTGTAATTCAGGAAAACGATTTTCTATCATCTTCTCTATGAACTTAATAGTTTGCAACCTTAAGTTCGGTGTGACCATCCATTTATTGATTTCGGTGATATTTATTAATTTAATTTTTGAAATCTCTATCTTCATTTCCTCCAGCTCTTCTTTGAACTTTAGTTGATGCTTGGCAATATTAATCTCACCTAATAATCTGGGGAAGTCATTTGTTCTGATATTCAAAGAAGATCTTTCTAAGAGATAAAAAATTCCCTAGCAATCATCATTGACATCTTTGGTCAATATTTTATATTCGGCCAAGCCTGCTTCCCACACCTTAAGCATTATATCTCCTTTAACCTGTTTAGAAATGGATAATTTTTTAATCCTTCCGACTTATTCCTTCGTTGAGAGGGATACTGCCTTTTGGAAAGTCGTTCTAGACGCTTTCGCCTCCCTTTCCTTCTGGAAAACACTTTCCAAGGATTTATTTGTCTCTTGAAAATAATTCTGGACTACTTCCAGATTCAAAAACACCTTCTGTTGTTCTTCCTCTATTTTCAAATATATCCCCAATGCCTGTGTCCTGAAAATTTCAAGTTCTACTACTTGATTAGTAATAGAACTAATTTTATCTTGTAACTATTTATTTTCTTCTCCCAGCTTTTGTACCTGTGCCCGTGTGACCTGTATTATCTATTTAGCCTCCTCTAAGTCCTTTTGCATTTTCTGAATTTCTTGCATATCTTTTAGTCTAGCTTGTTCTAGACCCTTTTGTATTCCCCAACTGATACTTCTTTCAGTGTCTTTTAATTTTTCTTGCAACTGAATTATTGTTTGGTCTTTTTGTTCGAGCATGGTTGTTAAATTGCCAACATAATACATATTTGTTGATGCTATAGCACCCATTGTACCTGCTAACTCCGTAGAAAATTCTCCATCTTTGAGCTTCTTTCCATCTATAATGACCCTATGTTTCTTAATCATTCCCTCTCCTCTTGGATGAATTTCCTTTTTCAAGACGACTCTTCTATTTTTACTGAAAAAGTAATCTGATGGAGGGATTTCATCTCTTGAAATCGGCTCTAGATCACTGACATATAAATCTCCTTCATGGGGGGTTCCATAAGTTGACTACAATGGAGTTAAGGAGGTGATAGGACTGTCGAGCTCTGTTTATGTTGTTCCTCCTATCTTTTCTGGAACATCCTTAATGATTTATGGAGTTGTTTCCAACTCTTTTCCCCTCTCTGTCTCTGATTCTTTTGTTTGAGAACCCTCTTTGTCTTGGGATGGTATCTTAGTATTCTTCATCTTACCTTTGGTATTTGCTTTATCCCGTGTATTAGTTTCAAACCCTGGAGGGGGCCCTTCCTGTTCTGGTGGTGGGGTTGAAATTTCACCCTGCAAACTCTTGGGCAGGCAACTTCACCTATGGCTTTGAAAAGATGTGAATCCAGTCTGTGAGTTAGGTGGCATGGCCTGTACTCTGTTCAGTACTTCTTCATAGGATTTAATATCCTTAAATACATCATCATAAATAGATGTTTCATGTTCATATGCCTTTAGATTAAAATGTATGAAATGCCTACTTATTACTTGGTAGAGATCATATTTTCTGTGTTCAATATCTACTAATTTCACTTCTTCTAATGATTTAGCCTCTACCTTGGAATGGCCTAAATTTAATAAAGAAAATTTTCCAATATGAACAGGGAAAGATGGCCATGATTTCTTCTGAGCTGCTTTTAATTCTAATCCAACACCGCCCTTTACTATCTGATGAGCTACCTCCTTGCACACCAATCTGTCCGGTAGGAATTTAGGGAGTGCATGAGGAGGAATGGAACAATCGTAAACCCTAATGTAGGAGAAATTCTCCTCAATAAACCAGTTGGCAACTGCTTTAAGATTTTCTGTGATTGCATCAGAAATGTGAGGGGGTTTGCATCCAAAAAATATTTTGTGCATAGGTATTATAACAAAATGACAAACCTCATAAAATGAATCTTTATCATTTTCTTCCCAAAGGGCCGAGTGATATTTATGAATGGGTTCTGGACAGGAAATATTCCAACTCCAATTCATTAATTGGAAAGGGAGTCACATAACAGATTGCATCCATAATGTATGCAGACATATAAAAAGCCGTTGGTTGTCCCTTTGATTTTGTTGCTTTGTAGTTTAAGACTTCTTGTGTTAGGTTATCTGACAAAATATTATGCCAGTTAAAACCATTTCCTTCTGAAGCTTCTTCTAAAAAGGGCACCCAATCTGCATGAAAATGGAAAGGATCTTTTCTCTCGAAAAGTCTACATAACATAATGGCTACATATACCATGTATTCATTCAAAGATGTTGTAGCATAAATCCCATGAGAATCAGCTCTAAACTTTGTTGGACACCTCGCCCATTCTCTAATCATATCCAGATATGTCTGGTCTGCCTCAATACATTCTTTTCTCTGAAACTTTGCTAAAAATTCAGCATTAAAAGTATGTTTAGGATTTAGCGAGAGCTTATACATTACTTGTATGTGTTCTAGCTTGAATGAGTCGACGATAGCTCCTTGGTCATTTAAGATGCTCCTTGTTGGGATATCGACCTTATCTAGAGCCTAGCTGATCATATCAGTGTATGCCATGAGCCGCGGGCATGCAACAATCTTATGAAGCTCTGACTCAGCTATGTTCCGGAAATGATTTTTGGAATTAGGATGAGCATTCTCATATTCATATTCCAACAATTCGGAGATTTGAGTCCAAGACTTAATAGAATCTATAGCGTGAGGAGTGTTTTTGGAGATGATATCTCCTTCCTGTGCATCTTCATTCTTCTTCGGTGCCTTTTTTGGTGCCATGACTTCTGCGTTTAATTGAAAACCTGTCACAGAAAATGGATGAACGAGCTCATCTTAAAATGAAAACACAGAAATTTGAATGTTCATTTTGAATATATTTAAAAATGACAAGATTGACACAACTGTCATGAATTTAAGGATTTTAATGCGGAAGATATATTTCCGAGACACGCATTTAATGTCCATATTTAGGCGTCTTCAGGTTTTTAAAGAAAACGAGACACTTACTCAATCGAAAAGAGAAACTTGAATAAACACTTAAAGATTGATTACCATTAATCCTGTTTTGAAAAAAGGTTAATTAGTGTTAATCATAGATTAAAACTAAAAACTTTGCTTTTCTGGATTTCAGAAATCATGATGTCGAGAGGTAGGTAGTCAATGAAAAACGATTTCCAAAAATACGAAATCACAAAATCGAGATTTTTTTTAATTAAGACTTAAAAAGTTTTTAGCAAATTAATTAATTGAGATTAAACTTTTTCGGGATTTCGGGGATCCTGATGTCGAGAAGTATGTTATCAATGAAATCCGATCTCCAAAATCGTGAAATCGCAACGGTTTTACTTTTTTTTTTAAAGCAATACTTAACTCATCTTAATTAACTAACTAATCATGATTAAGGCTAAAGAAAAATTAGTTTGATTGGACACGAACTGTAGATCGGGGTTTTGTGATTCAGGATTTCGGGAAACATGATGACAAGAGATGTGATCTCACTGAACCGCGAATCCTGAAATCGCGACATGATTATATTAACCCTTAACCTTTCTTAAAATGGAATAATTAATCCGTGTTTTAATTAAGACTTCAACATTTCAGGAAATTGGGGATCGAGATTTTGCGATGTGATTTGCATCGAAAAATTTGTTTGTAGCAAACCCCGAGTCCCGAAAATTCTTTAAGCTTTATTTTAAAATCATTAGTTTTAAAATTTAACATGTTTTAAATAATTTCAAATAAAAAGCGTCAGGGTATTATAATTTTGTAAGCATTTGTCCCTTTAATTATCCGAATAATTAAAAAATTTAAGAAAAGGTATCGTGTGCTTAGGATTGATAACGAAACTCGTGTTTTGTGAAAAGACGAAACCCGAAAAAGAAAAATTTAGGCCTTAGGGATAAAAATTTAAGAACTTCTTCAACATAGGCTCCAACTGGGGACCTCATCTCCTTGTGGAGTGAGGAGAACATGTAGACTTACTGCCTTCATTGGGTTAATGGTCTCAAAGGTTTATCACTGCTAAAAATGCTAACGAAGAGAAAAAAAAGGAAAAAGAGATTTTATTTCAACTTGTGAAAATCTTTTCAAAATTTCTTATTTGTTTTAAACTCAGTTGTAGTCTTCTTCATAATATTCTCCTTCGCATCTGAAATTAAGTTAGTATTAAGATGATTAAAAAAATCTTAGGAAACTCAACAGATTTGTGACTTTCGGCTTGCATCAATCGAAATAAAACTTATAAATTTAAATGGGGAGCTCTATTTAGACTTGGGATGAAAATCTAGTTTTGAAAAAACTGGTAACTAGAATAGAGTGGTAGATAAGTATAACAACCTTACAAATACCTCATATATTGCTTCACTGCCAGCGAGCCTGTTCAGTACCCCGATGAAGTTATCTGTCCATTTTTACTGAATTTTCTTTCACTGCTTCGAGTGCTAATTATATATTTACACTCAGATATTGCTTCACTACCAGCGGGCCTATTCAGTACCCCGGTGAAGTTATCTATTTCTTTTATATTAGACGAGGGCAATCATTTAAATGAATTTCCTTTCATCATCTTTGGGACTAGATGGGGGCAATCAAATATGAATTTCCTTTCACCATCTGTTTTATATTTAGCTTATAAATACGAAGCGGGGGTAATCAATGATACATAAAATATCAGGGGTGGCTATCTGTGTAAAAAATTACAATAGAGGTTTGTCAACCTGTTTTGATTACTCTAGACCAACCTTTTCTCAACTTTCAAAACACCTTAATCTACAGAGACAAAGGGGAAGATTAATTTCAGGGGTTTTCTTTTGAGCAAGCTTAAATCCTCTGACAAACTGTTAAGAAACCTAGGAGAGTTAGAATCAACCTAAACATAACCACTTTTAGTCAGAGAATAAGAACTATGAAGACTAGTCTTACTGATTTAGAACTATTTTTCGACTTCACAAGTTAAAATATAATCTCTCCTACTTCTAAGGGAAAACCCGAAAAAGCGAGAGACAGAACTAAGGGTATAAAAAGGAAATGTCCAACAATCTGTAAGTCAGGAAACTTAAGTTGTAAATTCAAAAATAACCCTTTGGACTCTTCTCTTAAAGATTTTTACTTCGATTGCCTTTAAACTTGTTCTAAGAGAAACCCTTAAGGTTTAAGTATTGAATACGCTTTTTATTTACCTATCAACTTACGGGATAAGAAACACTTTTTTTATATATTCAGAAAATGGACTTTGCTGTAACTCATAACTTTGCCTTACCATTATCATTCTTCTTTTTTATTTTTTTAAAATAATAGAAAGTACTATCTATCACCTATTTTTGGCAAATTTATCTTCTGCGTTGAAGCTGTCTGTTTGAATCTTGTAAACAAAACAATATTAAAAATATTAGTTTTTTTTTTTTTACAAAATCATAATAGACTTTCTAAAGAAAATTATGATAATAAAAAACAAAATGGTATATACAATGGGAATTTCTGGAAATTAATTATTCCATATAATGTTTAAAAAAATGCCCGTTGACAGGGGAATTCAAGATTTTACCATCCAAATTTTCAAGAAGAAATGAATTTTTTCCTTCAGGAGATGCTACCTTAAATGGTCTGTACCAAATGTGATCGAATTTACCATTTTTTCCCGAATCCTCTTTTCGAGCATCCCATCTCAAAACTAGATCCCCTGGGAGAAAATTTATGTCCTTGGCTTTACGACCAAACAATACCTTCATGTCATCCTGGTACTTCTGCAACCTTTCATCCACTACCGCCCTGTGCTGCTGAACTTCAATCAACTGGTTTATCCTTCTTGTGAGAGGATTCGATTCTTCCTTCTCGTCTTTCCATAGTTTCATTACAAGTAGTGCTAGGTTTATTGGCAACACTACATCTGCTCCATATACCATTTGCAAAGGAGAAGTTCTGATAGACTTTTTTGTGCCTATCTGATTTTCCCACAGGGCGTATTTTAAATGCAAATTCCAAGACTTTTTATTTTCGTTTAACATTTTCTTGATTATACTGATTAAGCTCTTGTTTGAAGATTATGCCAGACCATTTGCCTAAGGATAGTATGCTGTGGAATGACCCAGCACAATATTATATTTCTGGCAAAAGCTGACTATTTCCATAGACTTAAAAGCCTACGCATTGTCTGTAACTATCTTTCTGGGACAACCAAACCTAGACACAATATTTTCTTCTAAGAAGTCTATAACCACCGAATCAGTAGCCTTTCTTGTTCGGATAGCTTCCACCCATTTGGTGAAGTAGTCTGTAGCGGTTAGGATCCATCTGTGTTGAGCACTAGAATGAGGATTAATTTTACCTATGAAATCTAGTCCCCATTGCTGAAAAGGAGCTTCTGTCTTAACTGGGACTAATGGCATCGTTGGGAGTTTATTTTTTCCTGCAAAAAAATGGCAAGGGCTGTAAGCTCGTACCTTAGCATTTACATTTGGGAAAATTTTGGGCCAGTAATAACCAACCCTTAGGATTTTATATGCCGTATCCCTCCAGGCATGGTGTCCTCCACATACTCCTTCATGAAATTGACCTATAACTTCTTATGTTTCCGACTCAATCAGACAGACCAAGAGGAATCCAAGCGGGTCCGTCCAATATAATAGTTTTTTGGAAATACAGTATTTAATTGCATGTAGCTTTAGCGTTCTAGATTTGGATGGAGATAAATCAGTTGGACATTTCAATGTCAGTAATTATGTTACTATGTCCTTGTACCAATTTGATGACGCAAATTTCTCTTCGATTCAGTTTTCAGTTATTTGGTCCTCAAGTTCATTCACGTCTACCCACTCTTGCTTCTCCTGAGAGTTGTTTATCCCAAGAGCTCTGAAATTAGATTCAACTAAAAGTTTAGCTAAGCCTTGCCCCTTTACTAATTTTGTCGGTTTAACCTCCAAGTCGAACTCTTGAATTTTGGCAAGCCATCTTCCTCTTTTTCCATCACTGTCCGCTTGAACCAAAATATCTTTTACAGAACTAGTGGGTACATATGTGATTACCTTAGAATGTAAAACATAAGTTCTGAAAGCTTTTAATGCTTTTACCATAGCATATGCTTGTTTTTCCATTATATTATATTTGAGTTCGACATCTTGGAGACTTTTTCTAAAGAAGGCTATTGGTTGCTCGAAACCTTCTTCATTCTTCTAAAGGAGTACGACGGTGAGTGTGTGTTCAGAGGAAAATGAAAAAATAAGAAAGTCTTTGAGATAATCGGGGCTCGCTAATATCGGCGCCTCACTTATAACCTTCTTGATATGGGCAAAGTATGCTTTAGCTTCTGCTGTCCATTTTACTTCATTGTTTTTCCTGAGCATATCTGTAATCAATGTCATGATTTCAGTGAAGTTAGGAATAAATCTTCTCAAAAAAATCATTTTTCCTAAAAATGATTGAATTTCTTTCACATTCCTAGGAATAGATATTGTATCTATAGCTTCTACTCTTTTTGGGTCAATTCTAATTCCATATCATGATACAATGTGACCCAACAACTTGCCTTCTTGCATAGAAAAATGAGACTTCTTAGGATTTAAGGATAGACCAAACCTACGGAATTTTTCAAATTTCTGTTTGAGATGAATCAGATGATCTTCATCCGATTTAAAAAAAACAATAAGATCATCCAAATAGATGACTACACATTTGTCCCGTTCGCCAATGAAAGCAATATCCATTGCACGTTGAAAAGTAGCACCTGCATTCATTAATCCAAACGACATTTTATCATACATAAATGTGCCCCAAGGAGTGGTAAATGCGGTTTTTTCTTTATCGAGATCACTGACAACAATTTGATTGTAACCTGAAAATCCTTCAATCATTGACATCCTATTAGCTCCTACTACGTTTTCAAGAACATGGTCCATTTTAGGTAGAGGATAATTATCTTTGAGAGAAGGTTTGTTAATATTTCTGAAATCGACACACAGTCTAATTTCCTCGTTTTTCTTTCTAACCGGGACTAGATTGGCTACCCAATCAGAATATCTGAGTGGTACAATTATCTTAGCATCAAGGAGTTTTTTGACTTCTCGTTCGATAACAGGTAGTAAAATGGGGTTTATTTGTTGGAGTTTTTGTTTAAAAGGTTTGACACCAGGTTTGAGGGGTATCTTATGTTCGATCAAATTAGTGTCATATGTTTTCAGTTCTTCATATGACCATGTGAAAACGTATTTGTATTTTCTTAACAACTCCGTGTATTTATTTTTATTTTCTGTAGATAGATATTTTGATAGTTTTACCATTCGGGGTTTTCTTTAGTTCCTATGTTACAATCCTCAACCTCCTCTGGTTGAGGTTGCAGGGTAGTTTTTGAAGGATTATCGTCCTTATTAAATAATCTTTCCAAAGGAATTAGACCCTTGGGAATTTGGTTATTCTTGAGAACGAGCATTCGGTGATTTGCAATTTTATTGTGAAACTCTTTAGAATCATCCCCCTCTTGCATGATCCAAATGGGATCATTTTGATTTTCTTGATCGGTATGCGTTTCTGCAAATTCATCTAATGATTCTAGAAACTTTCGAAGCTTCTCATCGTCCTCAAAGACATGCCAATGTTGTATGCTATTTGGTATCGAAGGGCGATGTCTCATTTGTATGTGATACTTTAATTTAAAAACAATTGGGGGTGTGAAATTTGATGCTGCTTTAGCTAAAGCATCATCTTTTTGATTTTCAGATCTTGGGACGAAATGAATATTCACAGAAGAGAAGAAATTCTTGATTAAATCCCAGAAACAGTTCCTATAGGACCGTAATCTAGGGTGCTTGGCCTGATACTGCTGATTCACCTGGTTTATAATTAACTCGGCGTTACCAAAGACTTCGAGTTTCTTAATTTTCATCCTCCTAGCAGCTTCTAATCCTAGCACTAAAGCTTCATACTCGCATACATTATTTGTACAATCTACATTCCACTGAATCCTATATGAAAAAGGGATTACAAATTGATCATCGGGAGCCACAAGGAGTGCTCTGGCTCTGACTCCAAGGAAAGATGAGGCACCATCAAAATACATTTTCCATACACCAGTGTTATATACATTTTTCTCTATTTCTTTTTTTTCAATTTTTTCTTCTATACAATTTTCATCTATATCTACTTCAAAATCGTCATCAATAGATAATATACAATTTCCTAAGTCTTGGTCAGCAATATAAACTGGGTGATTGTTTGGATTGTGAGGATCACCTACCGTAAATGCTAACCTAGTCTCTCTGTAAAGACACGTGTATTGTCCTCCAAAAACTGGAATTGTAGCATATGTCATATCCAGTTGGAGAGACACTCCAAGCTTAGCACCCCATGACCTAGATAATAGCATACCATACGTTGGGGGAATGTCAGCAACCACTACATCCATAAGAATACTTTTAGCAGGTATCTGAGCCAAACCTACCACTAGGTATTTAATCATACCTATGCATTTGACTTTCCTCGAATCAAAAGAATATAAGTCACCATAGGGCCTAATGATTTCAAGACCATGTTTTTCCATAATTGCCTTGGGCATCACATTGTGAGAAGCTTCGGATTCCAACATACAGTTATGGAGAAGGTGGTCAAACAGGGTTAACGTAATATAAAAAGGGGCCACAGTATCTCTCACACCTTCGAAGTGTGGACCAAAGACTATGTTTGGTTTGTCATCTTCTAAGTTGATGACGTCGGCTTGGATTTCGTCTTCGGAAAATTTAATAATCTTGGCGATTTGTTTTCTATATATGGGATTGTTAGTTAATTCAACAAGGGGAATAGGAATTTTGATTTTATTTATTTCGTTTTCCAAATTAAAATTTCCTAGGGCCTTGTCGTTTTCTATGTTAGGGGCTTCCATTCCTTTCTTTTCATTTTTTCATTGTGATGTGAACTTGTTTTCATTTATAGGAGCTTGTGTCTTCACAGGGAGTGTTTCTACTAGTTTTGACTAGACAGGTTATGTATCAGCTGTGCTTTTTTTCGCAAGCTGTTTATCAGCAAATTTTGGAGTTGCCTCATCGGTTTCACTTATTGGAAAAATCTTTTTGGTCGAAACTGTTAACTCTCAAAAACGCACCAGCATTTTTGAAGAAAATATGCCTAAT
>ML777565.1:81105-93926 GCA_009831015.1 Picea engelmannii | reverse complement strand
TCCATGTTTTGAGGATCTGAAAACTGTTTGTAAAGGCTATAAATCCTAGGAACTCAGTTTGATAATGGGTTCAATTCTGGACTGAGGAATGCTCTTTTTTGTACTCAGACTTTTATGCTAATACAGATCACAGGTTCCTTTCAACTTTGATTGTCAGCTTTTCACCTTTTCTTCTGCATTATTATCTATGTTGTCAAGCTTTGAATGACTGTTTTCCCATTGTTTAGCTCATAACTTGATAATAAGTCTTTCGATTGTCTCTTAGACCCTGCTTTGCACTGGTTTAGTGATAATTTGTTCTCCACCCACTTTTAAGTCACTTGCTGATTAATCACTTCTTGAGAGCACTGTCTATTTGTTTATCATTTTGATGTCTGAATGCTTTGAGCTGCATTGAGTAGTCCCATTGATCCACCTTCACAAAATACAAAAACATTCATTTCTTAAGTTACCAAGCACCTTTGATCTGCAACCACAAAGGGTTTCTTGGAGTGATAACAGAAACATTTGGGAGACTTTTGTTCCTTGGTATTAAATTATCTTTTCCCTGTAGTTAAGCTATGATATCATCTGTGATATCTTGATATGTGAAATCTTTAGACATATTATTGCTAACATTGTCTTTTGATGTAATTTGTTTATTTAAAGATCTTTCATAATCCTGTCTCGATAAATAAGGTGATTTATTATCATCGCCAAGATTATTAATATCTTCATCGATTTCTTCAAAATCTCCTAAATCTTCCTCTCCAATGAAGTTTTCACTTTTGAAAGGTGTTGGAATTTTTTGATCTTCATTTTTGATTATTTTTTGTGATCCTCGAGGATCAGGATTTCTTCTAAAATATTTTCTGGGGAAATTATCTCTTTTTGATTTCTCTAGTTCCATTTTTGAGATCTTGTTTGAAAGTTCTCTAATAACCCTATCCATCTCTTCTATTCTATCTCCCGAGGATTTTCCCGATCCTGAAGGTTCACCTTGTTCTTTGTATTTCCTATTTTCTTTGTTTCCAGTTTCAGTCTTTGATTTTAATTTCCTTGATGCCATCATGTTTGATTCAATCTCAAGTGCATCATCCTGCATTTTCGTGAGATCTGTTGATCTCCTTTCTCTCAATAATAAGGCAAAGTCGGGATCAAAAGCGCCAGCGAAAGTCACTTTTGTTGCGGGTTGTGAAGGTTTAACCTCAACCGGTATTTTATTATACAACTTGTTGAACCTTTGTGTGAATTCTAGAACTGATTCAAAGTTTTTCTTTCTAACAGCTGCAAATTTGGTCAAGTAGTAGAGGTGGTCCTTCCTCTCTCCCCATTGTCTAATAAAAGCGCTTTCAAGTTCTTCATAAGTTATTAAATATCTAGCTGCTAAGGATTGGAACCAGGTCCTCACCTGTCCTTCGAAAGTTTGAACGAGGAGTCTAGAATAGACATCTTCATGTTCTATTCCGAGGATGTCACCAAATTGGTCGAAAAATTTTATATGTTCTTGGGCAGTCAGATCCCCTTCCCCTGTAAATTTTGGAATACTTTTCATATAATTCTCGGGGAGATCATGAAGAGGAACGAGAAGAACAAGGGGAGAATATCTCGTAGCTACTTTAGCGAAGATTACAGGAAGTGGTACTTGACCACCATCTGGTCCTCCAGGGGCACCCCCTCCAGCTCCAACACCTCCTTGTGCAACCATGGTTAGATTTGAGGTTGAAGCTCGGAATGTGTGAGGAAAAGATTCTCAGAAATTTGGGGAGGAAACTTCTAGAAAAGAGAATGTATCATATGAGAGGGGAAGTGAAAGAGATCTTTCAAGAGTTTCTGAAACGTTTAACTGTGTAAAGTCAGGCTGACATATAGTATATGTGAGTAAAAAGACTTGTTTAAGTGATTT
Organism: Picea engelmannii; assembly: GCA_009831015.1. Taxonomy (NCBI): domain Eukaryota; kingdom Viridiplantae; phylum Streptophyta; class Pinopsida; order Pinales; family Pinaceae; genus Picea; species Picea engelmannii. The sequence goes on along the minus strand of ML777565.1, from coordinate 92,041 downwards.
TCGTGATTTTAAAATCTTTTCCGGATCGGAGACTGGCAAGGTCTGCTTGTTGTCTGGGTTTTTTCTGGTGTTCTTTCGGCTAATAGCCAATTTAGTTATCGTGGAGTCTCCAAGTGAAAAATATTAGTAGCCTTAGAAGGTGTCCTATCCTTGTTCACTATCAAAAACAGAAAATGTCAATGTCGTTCTTCCCAGGGAAAAGATTCGTTTCTTCGTTCCCTGGCAGCGACGCCAAAAAGATATTGTTCCTGAGTTTATACTTTAAGGCTGTAAAGTATACCATCAAGGCATCCATAAATGTTAAAAGGAATAATCTTGAGGATAAGAAAAGAAAAGAAATGGTGAAGCAGAATCAATTTCTCAACTGTCTCTGTCTAGCTTCCCGCTATTCTTGGATGTTAATATCTCTCTCAATAGCAGCCCATGAACGTTCTAATTCGACCTGGTTAGTTGATGTTTGTAAGATGGTATTAAATAGGTTCAAGGCAATACTGGTTTGATCTTGAAGGCTAGGTTCAATGTTGGGTTGTGTGCTACTTGGAACAGTCATGGAGGATAAGATTTTATTTAATCATGAAAGAATTTTAATCAAATGTTACGTTAAACTTTAAAGAGATGAGAATAGGAAAAACAATTTTAAAATTCGAAACACTAACAAAAATACATTCGAGGCCATTTCCTGGATTTGCAACAATTTGAGAATTATAAAATAACAAAGAAGTACTACAGAAAAATATGAGGCTTTAATCAAGAAAGAATCTCATATTTCGAGAGATAATAAAGAAGAAAACAAGGTTCTAATGAAAGTTAAGTATTAAGGTTCAAATGATTAACAGGGCTTAAAATCGCTGATAGCAATTTCAGAGGAAAAATTGTAAATAATTTGATATCCAAACCAATCTGAACTAGAAATCAAGGATGTAGATAACTTCAAATTGATTATTCATTAGAAAAACATTGAACGAAAAATACAATAAAGTATAGTAAACAGGGTTGAAGAACACATAGCTACAAATTTGTAGGATTCAGAATCTCGTTTGTAAAGTATATAATGATGGATTGAAAATTGTTATTACAATCGGCTCTCTCCCAAAAGTAAAATCCCTTTCTCAGTCTTTAGAAAATACATTTATACATCTTCATCAAAATTTTCTCGTTGGTGACTAACCAACCTCCTAATATTACGGTTACATATATGAATAATGTCAACCGTTTACATTTCCTTTCTAATTTATAATGATAAAAACTTAAAAAAAATAAATTACGCTGGTGTTGAAGAACTTCCTTTCTCCGCTTCAAGACACTGAACACACTTTCCCAAAAATTTCACAAACGTTCTGTGAGCATCTGGTATCTCATTTGCTTCAAACAAGAAAAATCTTTTCTGTAATTTAGGCAAACGATTTTCTATCATCTTCTCTGTGAATTTAATAGTTTGCAACCTTAAGTTCGGTGTGACCATCCATTTATTGATTTCGGCGATATTTATTAATTTAATTTTTGAAATCTCTATAATCATTTCCTCTAGCTCTTCTTTGAACTTTAGCTGATGCTTGGCAATATTAATCTCACCTAATAATCCAGGGCAGCCATTTGTTCCAATATTCAAAGAAGTTCTTTCTAAGAGATCAAAAATTCCCTGGCAATCATCATTGACATCTCTAGTAAATCTTTTATATTCGGCCAAGCCTGCTTCCCACACCTTAAGCATTATATCTCCTTTAACCTATTCAGAAATTGATAATTTTTGAATCCTTCCAACTTCTACCTTGGTTGAGAGGGCTATTGCCTTTTGGATAGTCGTTCTAGCCGCTTTTGCCTCCCTTTCCTTCTGGAAAACATTTTCCAAGGATTTAGTTGTCTCTTGAAAATAATTCTGGACTACTTCAATATTCAAAAACACCTTCTATTGTTCTTCCTCTATTTTCAAATATATCCCCAATGCCTGTGTCCTGAAAATTTCAAGTTCTACTACTTGATTAGTAATAGAACTAATTTTATCTTGTAACTGTTTATTTTCTTCTCCCATCTTTTGTACCTGTGCCTATGTGACCTATATTATCTGTTTATCCTCCTCTAATTCCTTTGCATTTCCTGAATTTCTTGCATATCTTTTAGTCTATCTTGTTCTAGACCCTTTTGTATTCCCCAACTGATACTTCTTTCAGTGTCTTTTAATTTGTCTTGCAACTGAATTATTGTTTGGTATTTTTGTTCGAGCATGGTTGTTAAATTGCCAACAGAATACATATTTGTTGATGCTATAGTACCCATTGTACCTTCTAAATCCATAGAAAATTCTCCATCTTTGAGCTTGTTTCCATCTATAATGACCCTATGTTTCTTAATCATCCCCTCTCCTCTTGGATGAATTTCCTTTTTCAAGACTGCTCTTCTCTTTTTACTGAAAAAGTAATCTGATGGAGGGATTTCATCTCTTGAAATTGGCTCTAGATCACTGACATACAAAGCTCCTTCATGGGGGGTTCCATAAGTTGACTGCAATGGAGTTAAGGAGGTGATAGGACTACCGAGCTTTGTTGATGTTGTTCCTCCTATCTTTTCTGGAACATCCTTAATGATTTCTGGAGTTGTTTCCAGCTCTTTTCCCCTCTCTGTCTCTGATTCTTTTGTTTGAGAACCCTCTTTGTCTTGGGATGGTATCTCAGTATTCTTCATCTTTCCTTTGGTATTTTCTTTATCTTATGTATTAGTTTCAAACCCTGGAGGGGGCCCTTCCTGTTCTGGTGGTGGGGTTGAAATTTCACCCTGCAAACTCTTGGGCAGGAAACTTTGCCTATGGCTCTGAAAAGACGTGAATCGAGTCTGTGAGTAGGTGGCATGGATTGTACTCTGTTCAGTACTTCTTCATAGGATTTAATATCCTTAAATACATCATCATAAATAGATGTTTCATGTTCATACGCCTTTAGATTACAATGTATGAAATGCCTACTTATTACTTGGTAGAGATCATATTTTATGTGTTCAATATCTACTAATTTCACTTCTTCTAATGATTCAGCCTCTACCTTGGAATGGCCTAAATTTAATAAAGAAAATTTTCCAATATGAACAGGGAAAGATGGCAATGATTTCTTCTGATATGTTTTAATTCTTATCTAACACCGCCCTTTACTATATGATGGATTACCTCCCTACACACCAATCTGTCTGGTAGGAATTTAGGGAGTGCATGAGGAGGACTGGAACAACCATAAACCCTAATGTAGGAGAAATTCTCCTCAATAAACCAGTCAGCAACTGCTTTAAGATTTTCTGTGATTGCATCAGAAATGCGAGGGGGTTCACATCCAAAAAATATTCTGTGCATAGGAATTATAACAAAATGACAAACCTCATAAAATGCATCTTTAGCATTTTATTCCCAAAGGGCCGAGTGATATTTATGAATAGGTTCTGGATAGGAAATGTTCCAACTCCAATTCATTAATGGAAAAGGAGTCACATAACAAATTGCATCCATAATGTATGAAGACATATAAAAAGCCGCTGATTGTCCCTTTGATTTTACTGCTTTGTAGTTTAAGACTTCTTGTGTTAGGTTATCTGACAAAATATTATGCCAGTTAAAACCATTTCCTTCTGAATCTTCTTCTAAAAAGGGCACCCAATCTGCATGAAAATGGCAAGGATCTTTTCTCCCGAAAAGTCTACATAACATAATGGCTACATATACCATGTATTCATTCAAAGATGTTGTAGCATAAATCCCATGAGAATCAAGTCTAAACTTTGTTGGACACCTCACCCATTCTCTAATCATATCTGGATATGTCTAGTCTGCCTCAATACATTCTTTTCTCTGAAACTCTGCTAAAAATTCAGAATTAAAAGTATGTTTAGGATTTGGCGAGAGCTTATACATTACTTGTATGTGTTCTGGCCTGAATGAGCCAATGATATCTCCTTGTTCGTTTAAGATGCTCCTCATTGGGATATCGACCTTATCTAAAGCCCAGCTGATCATATCAGTGTATGCCACGAGTCGCGGGCGCACAACAATCTTATGAAGCTCTGACTCAGCTATGTCCCATAAATGATTTTCGGAATCAGGATGAGCATTCTCAAACTTGTATTCCAACAATTGGGAGATTTGAGTCCAAGACTTAATAGAATCTATAGTGTGAGGAGTGGTGTCGGAGATGATATCTCCTTCCTGTGCGTCTTCATTCTTCTTCGGTGCCTTTTTCAGTGCCACGACTTATGCGTTTAATTGAAAACCTATCACAGAAAATGGATGAACAAACTCAGCTTAAAATGAAAAAACATACATTTGAATGTTCATTTTGAATATATTTAAAAATGACAAGATTGACACAGTTGTCACAAATTTAAGGCTTTTAATGCGGAAGATATATTTCTGAGATACGCATTTAATGTACGTATTTAGGTGTCTTTGGGTTTTTAAAGAAAACGAGACACTTACTCAATCGGAAAGTGAAACTTGAATAAACACTTAAAGATTGATTACCATTAATCCTGTTTTGAAAAAATGTTAATTATTGCTAATCATAGATTAAAACTAAAAACTTTGCTTTTCGGGATTTTGGAAATCATGATGTCGAGAGGTAGGTCGTCAATGAAAAATAATTTCTGAAAATACGAAATTGCGAAATTGCGTTTTTTTTTAATTAAGACTTAAAAAGTTTTTAGCAAATTAATTAATTGAGATCAAACTTTTTCGGGATTTCGGGGATCCTGATGTCGATAAGTGTGTTATCAATGAAATCCAATCTTTGAAATCGCAAACCAACCTTAGTCGTCAGTATCATTCACCCACTGAGTCTCCTTCCATGTCTCCAGAGACAAACCCTACACCGAAGGGACCCCCGTTGGTGTTCCCCCGCCCTTCTGCCGAACCACCACTACACATCCCTCGCATCCCCTTGTGCAAGAATGTCCACAACCCACAGGCTAAGGCAGCTCATAACTATAGCTTGGTAGACGACTTAGCGCAATCCCCGACTGCCATGTCAGTCTTGGAAGTCCTCCAGACTTGTCCTACACAGCGGAAATCACTACTTTTCGCCTTGGGGGTAGTCGACCCTGCCAATACTCAACTCATCACCTTTGATCTTGACAGCAGAGAACCTCGTCTTCCCACCTTGATCGCTTTTCAATTACCAATAAAAATATGGAACATCACAGTTCATCGATGTATCATCGATGAAGGTGCATCTACATGCATTATGTCCAAAACAGTATGGAAGAAACTTTGTTCCCCAGAACTCATACCCTCTGCCATCACATTACAATCTTATGAAGAACGACCATCCTCTCCTGAAGGGCTCTTCCAAAATGTCCCCATTGAACTCGGGGGAAAGACTATTCTCATCGACATCGAAGTTATCGACGCCCCACTCAATTATAATATCCTGTTCGGTCGTAGCTACATGTACGCTATGAAGGCAGTGGCATCTTCTGTCTTTTAGACAATGATGTTCCCCCACAATGGGAAGATCATGACCATCAACCAAGTCTCACATTATGAGCCTAACCCATCTTCCAACCTCGATAACATTCTTCCCCTCATCCACACAAACCAAGATGCATATCCACTCATTGAGATGGGTCCTAGGATTTTTAAAGATCCATCCTTGTTAGGGACATACCATGGAGCACCATCACTCCTTCATCCTTCTAATCAAGTATGCGTCATCTCATCTAACGGAACTCACACAGAGGATGCTCATCCTCCTCAGGAGGCTTTGATCATTCCTGACATCCCAACAGTCGCAGAACCACTCCCGCTGGAACCTCTTGTGCACTCGTCGACCTCAACAGTCCATGAATCCACATCCCCTTAGGGGCATAGTCCCATTTGGGAGACAGTCCCCCAACCCCTCACTCAAATTCCCTTCTTTTACCCTCCACCAGGTATAGAATCTTTTCAGGTAGCCGCAATTCTCACACTACCTAATATGGTGCTAGCAATCCCAGTGTGGTATTTACACCCACCTGAGATGGTCCCTCGACCATCCCTTCCCCCACGGGAAGGAATCCCCATGACGATTCTCATACTTACCCCCACCACCCCCCCACTCACTAACCTCCCTGCTACAGCTGGGGGCAGGAGAAAGAAGAAAGAACCCACCGCTCCACTTCCTCCATGCATCTCACCACCTTGCGCACTATGTGAGAAAGAGGGCCACCAAACCAATAATTTTCCATCACTACCTGAATTACAGAATTTGATCCCCCCCAATCAAACTCCCACAACACCCGCCACTACTGCTAGTACCACCACTACCAACCACCCCTCCAGTAGTAAAGGGTTGAGGACCAAATACGCTTGTGCTATATGTTCAGAGTATGGCCATTATACCCATCATTGCCCAGCACTGCCACACTTTCGACAGACATTAGCCGTTGTACGCCAGAACTTCCAGAACAACCTCAGTCCTGCTATGTCCTCATCAACAAATATCACTGACATCCACTATGTCACCACTTCAGTCAATGAACGTATGAGACACCCTTGCTCTCTCTGTGATTCATTAGCTCATTTTACATACCAGTGTCCTATGATCCTTGAATACAGGCAACGTCAATTGGCCCTGCTTCACCGACCTGCAGAGGTGGTAATTGACATTACCTCGTCACTCAAGGATCTTCATGTCATTTCTCCCAAGCCCGAGGCACTCTCAATGCCTCCATGGTTCTTCAATGATGCCTCTGAGGATTTACCCCGAAACCCCCCCAATTCTCCTGCTCATTCCCCTACGGACACTCTCCACCCAACCACCATGGGTACCCCTCAGTACTTCAATATATGGTTTATGTTGAGTGAACCCACACCATCTCCTAACCGTGTTCCCCCTGTTTCTTCACCAGGGGGCAACCACCCAACCACTGTCACCGAGATCACTCCTCATGACCCCTTGTATTCCTGATGTTTCCACTACGACGAGGAAATACTGGAAGAGATAAACCACCCAGACTCTCCCTGGGATGCGCTACATCATCGCGCACTCTTCTCTCCACAAGAAGCCTCCATGCCTTCTAACCAAAACCCCATTTATGCGGTCGAAACCAAGGATTTTATCCCATCAGGGCCTATCGATTGGTTCAACAATCCCATTCCTTCCCTTGATGCTTTTGAAGAAGGTAATATGGCCAACATTTCCCCCACCATCAAAATCGACATTTCCATTAAAAATGGCATCGTCGAAGAAATCATCATTGGAGCTGCTTGCACTCCTCAGGAAATCGGCGCATATAAATCCCTCTTCCAGGAATATAGGGATATTTTTGCCTAGTCATACATGGAAATGCCTGGACTCGATCCCTCTATTGTCGAACATCGCATCAACACCTGGCCTAACATCACACCAGTTCGCCAAAAACAATGACCACTACACCCATCCAAAGCCGCGGCTATCAAAGCCGAAATTGACAAATTACGTGTTGCCGAGTTTATTTACCGCATCGCTTATACTTCATGGGTTTCCAACCCTGTACCCATCAAAAAAAAATAGGGCACTATCCGTGTTTGCACAAACTTTCGCGATCTCAATAACGCATGTCCCAAAGACAACTTTCCAATGCCTTTCATCGATCAAATTATCGATGACTGCGCTAGCCACGAGGCTCTCTCCTTTATGGACAGATTTTCTGGCTATAACCAAATACAAATCCACCCAGCTGATCAGTATAAAATTGCATTTATTACCCTGTGGGGTACTTTTTCATATCGTGTCATGCCTTTCGGCTTAAAAAATGCCGGTGCAACCTTCCAGCGGGAAATGACATACATCTTTCACGATCTGGCTACTATCATCCTCGCCTACTTGGACAACCTCATAGCTTGATCCAAGAGACGCACCTAGCATCTGGATGATTTACGAATCATTTTTCAATAGTGTCATCAGTACAACATCCGCTTGAATCCCCTCAAGTGTGTGTTCTGTGTCACCGCAGGGCGCCTCCTCGGTTTTATTGTTTCCCAAAGTGGTATTACCGTAGATCCCCTCAAAGTCCAAGCTATCACCGAAATTCCACCTCCCCAGAATTTACGACAACTTCATAGTTTATAGGGAAAAGCTAACTTTCTTAGACGCTTTGTTCCCGATTATGCCATATGCGCACACGGTTTCCTCCGATTACTACATCACGACATCCCTTTTCACTGGGATGACCATGCCCAATAGTCATTTGACGATCTTAAAGCAACGCTTTCAAATGAACCTTTAATTAGTGCACCTGACTATAATCGCAACTACATCCTCTACGTATCAACATCAGTTGTATCAGTAGCCGGCGTCCTCGTCCAGCTCAGAGATGAAAATCGTGAACACGTCATTTATTACGTTAGTAAGAACCTCTCAGGACCACCCTTGAAGTATAAACACAAAGAGAAACTTTCTCTTGCAGTTGTCCTCGCAGTCTAGAAACTATGCCATTACATTCTGCTTCACACCACAAAGGTCGTCATAGATTCCAACCCTATGCAGTACTTGCTCAGTCGTCGGTAAGTTAATGGAAAATTCGCTCGATGGATCATTATCCTTTAGGAGTACGACCTCGAGTTATCAACACCTAAGAGTAAGAAGGCCCTCGTTCTCGCCGAACTTGTCACAACCCTCCCCTCTAACACCACCAGTGCCCCCGTCAATACCGACTTTCCCGATGAACATCTCTTTTACATTACTTCGGATGATCCTTGGTACGACGAACTTCTCGTCTACCTCCGAACTCAAAAGTTTGGTAACCACCTTTCACGGGATGATTGTCGACGTATTCGCCATCAGGCCCCCCACTACCTTCTCATCGGAGACATCCTATACCGACGGGGCGTCGACACCCTTCTTCGTCGATGCCTGATTATTGACGAGGCCGATAGAGTCTTAAACGATTGCCACAGTGGCGCATGTGGGGTCCATCTTTCGGGTATATCCACTGCTCAAAAGATTATCCGAGCCGATTACTTTTGGCCTACCTTGTTTCATTATTGCATTCATGTCGTGAAATGATGTGAGCAATGTCATCTCTATGCCAACAAAGCCCGAGCTCCCCCCACTCTTCCTCACCCTGTCATTACTGCCGACCCTTTTTTTAAATGGGGTATCAACTTTATGACTTGTAATCCCCCTTCCAGCAATGGTCACAAATACATTGTTGTCACCGTTGATTACTTCACCAAATGGGCCGAAGTTATGCCCACTTTCAACAACACCGCTGACACTGCAGCACGTTTTTTCTTTAACCACATCATATCCCATTTTGGAGTACCCCTCCAACTCATTTTTGACCATGGGAAACACTTCAAGAATGAGATCTTCGTCAAACTCTCATCTCGGTTAGTCTTTTCTCACGAGTTTGCCTCACCATATTACCCTCAGTCAAATGGACAGGTCGAGGCAGTTAACAAAGTCCTCAAGACCATGTTACAGTGCATGGTTAATAAACATAAAACCAATTGGCATCATATGTTATTTTCTGTACTATGGGCTTATCGAACGGCGGTGAAAACCGCTACTGGTTTCACACCATTCCATTTAGTCCATGGGGTTGAGGCAACTCTTCCCATCAAGTGCGAAATTCCCACCTTACACACCACAATTGAGCTATTACCTGACACTGCTCTAATGAAGCAACGCTTGCTGAACTTGGATTCTTTGGATGAAGATCGTTGATCTTCCTTATAGAAAAATGAGGCAGCTAAAAAATGATCCAAGGCTACCTTTGATCGCCATGTCAACCTTCGATCATTCCACAAAGGCAACCTCTTCCTGGCTTATGATATCTCTCACGACACCTTTGGACATGGCAAATTCAAATCACTTTGGCATGGCCCTTACATTATCCAACATTGCCTCACCAAAGGCACATACATCCTGGCCTCCCCCGAAGGCCTCTCTCTCAAGGAACCCGTCAATGGGTTGTATCTCAAGAAATTTTATGCTTAAAAGTAGTCATTCTACTTTAGGTTATTTCTTTCTCTAGCATTTTTTTTAATCTTTTTTCTCCTCCCCTCTGGTCTAAACTATCCTTTATGCTATTGACAGATGCTTCCTCCACTAGCCTACCGCATCGGTTACACCGACAACGCTAGCCGCTGGACACAAAATCTCGCTTCGACTGCTTGGGCTCTCTACACCCCCTTACATGAAATGCTCCATTCAAGCGACATATGTTTGGGGTCAGCAACCAACAACCAAGCCAAATACACTGCGATCATTGGCCTCTTGGCCGACGCCCAACATCATCATATTCGTCACCTTAGCGTCTTCCTCAACTCTCAACTAGTTGTTCTCCAGCTCAACAATGTGTACCACGTACGCGATCCGTGCCTCTTTCGCAAGTACCTGTAGGTTAGGCTTTTATCTCGACATTTTGATTCCATTACATTTACACATATTCCAAGACAATTGAATCAAATAAAAGATCAAATAGCTAACATGGTTTTAGATTGGCATATATCACATCAAGCTACACATACATAAACATATCACAAAAACCTATCACAGTACATATATAGAATGGACGTACTCAAAACATCAGCAAAAAACATGTAGACAACATCAAGATGATCAGACCACTAACCTGATACTCACAGATCCTCAATTGGCTGCCTCGTCCTCCCCGAATCTCCCAATCTCCTCTGAACATTTCTCGTCCAGTCACTATTGCAGTAGGTACAAATGAGGTGGCAATGTGGGCCCTACAACTATATATAGGTGTTACACATTATTTTATCCATCCCTATGATCGTTAATGATGTAAACCTATCTGTTGCCTTCAGAGGGGTCAGTGGCCTGAGTTCCTAAAGAGAGAAGGGAGAAGAACTTTTTCTGAGGAAAGAAGTTGCATTTTCCTATGTAAAAACCTTAAAAAATGGAAGTTCACAGGTTGCTATATAGGCAGGGTGCGAGAATGACCCATTCTCACAGGTTGCACTATAGCCAGGGTG
>ML777565.1:0-53145 GCA_009831015.1 Picea engelmannii | reverse complement strand
AAAACATATAAAACAAAAAAACAAAATATAAAAATTAAACATAATACGTAACATGTAACATAAAAACAAAAAATTAAAAAATAATATAAAAAACAACACACAAAATATTAAAAATCAAAAACTTAAAACTCACATATCCTAAGTCTACCCCCCTCATACCTCACTCCTACGTCACACCCCACTCACACCTTCACACTCCCGCCCACACTGACCTCCATGCACCTTCATACACCCCGTACAGCCCATCACACTTACCATTTAATCAACGACCCTCAAAAATTCCGGACCCCCCCTCACCATCCGAAACTTAACGAGAGGGGGGGGGTCTGGAATGGTACTTTTCAAATACCAACCCCCCTCCACATGTCGTGTTATTATTCATGCGGAACCCCCCCCAAGAAAAAACATCTTACCACCTTAGAGGGGGTCCGGAATACCGCTTTTCATGAAAAAAACCGCTTTCTTAATATTTTTGCCATTTTTGCCCATTTCATCATGTGTTCGTCTGAGGTCGTTTCTGGGCAAACGAAGATGGATTTTAAAAATATGAGAGAGGTTTTTTCTTAGAATGAGCTGAAGAAAATAAAACTCTCTCATTTTTTTCAATGGATCTATGAACGGGGAGAATCAAAGACATATTCGAGGCCCATTTTTCCAGATTCTCAATTTTTCGTTACAGTCCTGATCTTGCAGGAGCTGTTACGGGCAGCCGGGGACGAATTTGGTGAAATCGAAGGAGGTTTTTGTCCAGAACATGCCCATATACAATAAACTCCTTCATTTTTCACCCAATTGTCATCGTTCAAGAGAAAAATACATCTGTTCAGACCCTTTTTTTTTCCGCAGAAAACCGGTCCGTTTTTCATGGCAGAGAGCTCCAAATTTTGTGGGAGTGGTGGCTATTTTTGGCCGAGGCGGTTAAAACAACTTCCAAAAATTATTGGGATGATCTATCCTTTTTATTCAGAGGATTTTAATATAAAAGGGTTCGACCTATGAGGTTCCTTGCGGGACTGTGGGCTGAGCTTGGCCAGAAAACCTTTTTGTAATCATCAAATGATCTATCAGAAATGAGCATGTTGTTCACAGGATTCCTGTGTAGAGATGTTGGTGGTGTTTCTTGTCTTTGTTAAGTTTTTCCTATTATCTTTTCATGTGTTTTCAATACTTATTATCAGAAGAAGATTAATAGAAGCATAATTTATTGTGAAATACTCTGCCTCTGATCTTGTGATAATCTTTATGTTTCTCCTCTAAAAAGCTAGTTTATGAATTCTTAATTGCTCATTTGCTTGTTTTTTTTTTCCTCCCTTGATTCTTCCTCAAATCAAAATCATCAAAACTTATTTCGATCCAATATTTTTGCTACCTTGCCCTATGTAAGAGCTTTTTCCAGATATGAGAATGAAACACATGTTAAAGCGTAGACCCCATCTGCCCAATGGCCCTCCTAGCTATCCCAAAACAACCAATTAAAAAACCCAATCCCACACTTGCATAGCTAGCCTAATACCTATTAAAACAAAGCTATATTAGACAGAGAGATCCCTCTCTAAGTCTTGGAGGGATAGATCCAAGACTCGAAGTGGTTTTGATGTTACCTCTGTGACCGCCTTACAGCCTTGGGCAAATTACAGAGCGCTAACAGAAGGACGTTACCATTGTGTGTCTTATTAATCATGTTTGCATACCTATGTCTTTGGCCTAATGCCGGCTCCATGTTGCTCTCAACTGAACCATCTAAAGCATGCCTTATACGCAATCCCTATAGCACTTTGCCTCTACGTCTTGACACCTTTGGCCCCTGGAGGATTTTTCTCGAGTGTTTAATCGGTCAAGAAGTGCCACCCATGTCATATCTTCTCTTGGAAGATGAGGGCACACCCCACTAACATGTTTCTTGTTATTACTGTTGGTCCCTTCACTAAATGGGGGATAAATTACACTACATGTAACCCCCCTTTAGCAAGGGGGCACCACTATATCATTGTGGCAGTCGACTACTTCACCAAGTGGGTCGAAGCTATGCCAATGTTCAAAGATGATAGGGAGATAATAGCTCTCTTTTTGTTCAACCAGATAATAGCAAGGTTCGGTGTCCCGAGAGAGATTGTCACTGACCACGGCAGTCACTTTCAGAAAAAAATGATGACCGAGTTAACATCAAAGCTTGGGTTGAGGCAAGAACATTCATCACCTTTTTAACCTCAAGAGAATGGTCAGGTGGAAGCTGTAAATAAATCTCTTAAAACCATTCTACAACGAACGATCAATTTGGCCAAGTCAAATTGGAATTTGATGTTATATTAGGAATTATGGGCTTACCGAACATCTGTTAAGACTGCAACTAGTTTCTCACCTTTTCAACTCATTTACAGGTTGGAAGCAATCTTGTCTATAGAATTCCATATCCCATTGTTAAATTTGGAAGTACAGTTATTTCCAAATACTTCACCACTTGAAGAATGGTTACTATACCATGAACAACTCAATGAACAACGTCGTGATGTGGCCTTGTCTAACGAGGCTCACAAACAAAAAGTCAAGTGTCAGTATGATTGGTCCGTTCATCCTCGAATTTTCTTTGAAGGTGACCTTGTCTTGGTCTATGACCAATATAAGGATCCCCTGGGGGCAGGCAAGTTCAAAACCATGTGGTTTAGACCTTTCATCGTGAAAGAAGTACTACAGAAGGGCGCTTATCGTTTGGTGGACTTTCAGGGAAATGTTTTGGTAGAGCCTAGAAATGGGCTCTACCTCAAGAAGTATTACTCATAGGTGGGTTGCCTTGGGTGACTTTTTGTAATATATGTATAGTCTGTGTACTATTACTTTTTGGGAAACTTTTTGGAGATTTGGGTCTTTTTAAAAGGTCCTTTGGTAAAAATTCATTCTTTTTAACATGTTGCATTTAAGTTAGGATTCCACCTCTAATTTCTGCATCTTGTTGTCTTTATCACTATGCCATAGGATCAATCCCACCAATTTACAACACAAAACCATCATTGCTTCTTTAGAAGTGTCGTATTTTAGTGGTAGAGCCTACTGTAACATGGACGCCCTAAGTAGATCTTGGTTTCATTTTGGTGTCCATGCCATCACTAATGACCATAGGCTCGGGAGTCCTTATTAGTTTATCTTGATTACGAGTTAGAGATTCATTTTGCATGATGCATTATCGCTTTTGACCTCACCCTCGGGACTCCCAGAACATAATGGGTCTTATTTTATGCCCTTTTCAGACCCTCTAAAAATGAAAAGATTACCGAGCGATCTTGTTGAACTTCATGCTCGCTAAACCAAAATTTGAAGTCACATCTATCTAGCAATAGTTTACCCCTTTTTCGGTCCAGATGGTCAATTGTACAAACAAAGGTATACTCTAGGAGCTTTGGTTCCCTAGAAGAGTATTCTCAGGTATGGTTTTAACCCTTTTTTGGGCCTGATGGACTAAATTTATGAAAAAGAAACCCCCATGGAGTCCATAGTTAAGCTCTTCTCAAACTCCCTAAAATTGAAAATATTGTCGAGTGACCTTATTCTTTCACACTTGTTAAATTGGTCCAGAAGAACATTCCTGACGGAGTCCATAGTTAACCTTTTTTCAGACTCCTTAAAAATGAAAAAATCGTCGAGTGATCTTGTCTTTATCACACTTGTTAAAATGGTTTTGAATAGATTTCTGGTCGATGCTAGTTTACCCCTTTTTTCGAGCCTACTAGACTATATTTGAAAAAGGTACCCCAGTAGAGTCTCCTTTTACACTTTTTTCAGACTCTCTAAATATGAAAAACCGTCGAGCTTACCTTCTCTGGGCTCATTAAACTTACATCGAAGGACGTTACCATTGTGTGTCTTATTAATCATGTTTGCATACATGTGTCTTTGACCTAATGTTGGCTCCATGTTGCTCTCAACTGAACCATCTAAAGCATGCCTTATACCAAGCCCTGTAGCACTTTGCCTCTATGTCTTGACACCTTTGGCCCCTAGAGGATATTTCCTGAGTGTCTTTTTCCTACATATGTCCCTTTTACCTGAGCATCCATGTGTTATATGTGATTGGAACTAGTATGTTTGTGACACTCTATCCTCCTTTGTAACATAAAATTCTTTTAGTTTTTTTCAATCTTTCCAAAATTATTGAAAAAGACAAAAAAAATCAAATATACCCCAAAAAGAGGAAGGGAAAAGTATTTTCTTCTTATTGGCAGCACAATGAGTCACCCTTGGAAAAAGCACATCCTTCCATTTGTTTTTCAAGCCCTGGGATTTAATATGATCTTAGGAAGTTATTCTTACAACATAGAGCTATGTCCTCTTCCATTTGGTTATTCGTCCAAACATATAGAGAGTTTGTGGTGCCTCCTGGATTGTGAACTTATGTCAAAATATCATGTTGCTTGAGTCTCATATTATATCATGCTATTGTCCAAGGGAATTTATTACCACGCTTGAGTTGTCCCCCTCTGTAGATTGTCTCTTACCCCCATGCCTAGAACCCTAATCAAGTCTTTGTTCGAAATCCATGAAGCCCTCAACCTAATCATCAAAATCCTCTAGTCTGTTCGTGACAAGTTGTCGCAGACCTTTGGGTAGTGAAGTCAAACACTCATATTACACTCCTACCCGAGTTGTGAAGATTTTGAAGATGATTGCTAGAGCCTGAAGGCCTCATCTCTATCCATCAGGCCTTATTCGCTTCTTGAATATGGATACTATGAATGTATATCTTTTAGATTTTGAGATGTAGATCCACTATGTATTGCTCACGGCTACACTTTATATAGTTATATGACATGTATCTACAATGTATTTGATTAGTAGCCATGATTTTATTTCATTTGAGCATGGGTTTTCCCACCTCGGTGAGAAAATTTTTATTTTACAGATGGCACCTCCCGAATTCTAGTTCTCGAGCTCACTTGTTTGGTACATTGGTGAATATTGATAATGTATTTCGGCCATCAGATTCTCTTCTGACATCACACATTAGGGGGCATCTGTGATAACCCTAAATTGCACCAGACATGCTTACCTAGCATCAGGCCATCTCATTTGACTTCTTTTCTAAGATACTACTGACATCTTCTTAAAAAACACTCTTTTTGAAGGCATACGTGCCCTGCTCCACTATTGCACATGTGTGTATCCTGGCTGACCCACTACAACCTGCATATACCTAAAAAATCATGAAAAATGGAAAGTTGCAAATAGAACATACAGTTTTGGGTAAGCTAACTAAACTGACTCACCGTCCATAGTTGACCACTTGACCAAATACCTAGCCCTTTCTAGCCTATAAAATAAGGGGTAGGGGTCCCATTTGGAAGGAGGAAAATCATAGCAAACAAACTATACTTGATTTAGTATTCCCCTTTCCCCAACCTTTTGCAGCTACTATGTAAAGAGAAGCATATACAGAAGTAGTTGGAGCACAGTTGAAGAGGATCCCAGGACCAGATTCGAGGAGCACTGGTTGATCTCACCATTGTAAGGTTACTTTTGTGAGATTAATAAAATAAGTACTTTTCCCGTCCCATCATATGAGATTGTCAATATTTAATTTTTATTATATTTTGATAGAATATCTAACCCATTAGTTTATAGGTTATATGCATGTGGAGTTCTTTGTTTGTCTTTTATGAATGCAGGTCAACATTGGGAGGAGAGTTACAGTCAAGGAATGACCAAGTGTTAAAGGGATTGACATCAAACACGGAAACTAAGGTACAGTAACTGGATCTCTTTAGCCTTGTATTTGCATATGAGTAATGAGAGTTATGATTGGGATGTTGGTAAAAGGTAGGAGACTTTATGTCATTTTTGCATGCATGATAAAACCCTTAATTCTAGTCTGTACGAGGCATTTCCCACCCACAACATAATAGGTGACCATACTGGGGAATCTCTAGGGTTTTCTAGGGATACATTTTGGGTATTTTGGAATTGGTTTATTACCTTTTTTCTGAGCTTTTTGCAAGAGTCTGAGCTTATAGGGATTCCGGTTTTCCATACCAGTACTCCCTGCATGATTTCTTGACTGTTTGATTTTCATTCCGAGAATTTACAGAGGTATACGCAACCTACATAAGCCTTGCCCGCATATACATGTGCCCTACCTTTAGACAACCTGTGTATATCTGTTGGGCTGCTGAAGTGTCAGTTTTGTGCTTAATTCTAGAATTTTTTTTAGAGGCAGTCATCCTCTTTCCCTATCAGGAGTGATCCTTCTCAGGGGTTTTCTGGATTTGGTCATAGTCTCTGTGTTGTAGTCTATAGCATAGTAATATCCTTAGATTATATTTGTTTGACCAAAAATTTCCTTGCATTCTCTTTGCCAAATTTATTTTCGCTGTCTCCGAGGGACTCTATTTTTCAGTACCAGTGCACCTTGCATGTGTTGGATTGTGTTTTTTCACTTTTTTGAGCATCTACAAAGCTATATGCACCTTGCAGTAGTTATGAATGCGTGCATATGCACTCTATTGTTGGACAACATGCGTGCATATGCGCTCTTTCATTGGACAACACGCATATATACGCTTGCTGCTATGGTGACAGTCATGTATCTGTGTTGGGGAGATCTTTTGATAGAGAGAGGCATTCATCCTCTTACCTATTAGAAACCAATCTTTTCAGGGGTATTTTTGGTCTCTGCCCTAGTCTCTATGATCATAGTTGGTAGCCTAGGTTTGACCATAGCATAATTTTCTTTTCATCAAACAAATTTCTTGAATTTTCTGTAGTAGAGTCTTAGACAAATTTGTGAGTCCTTTTGAGATCAACCTTTTTTGGGTTTGGTCAAGTGACTCCCTGCGATCCGCAGTAGGTCTAGAAGTGATTTTTGGTTTATGTTTTTTCTTCACTTTATCTTGTTTCTTACTTTGGAAGAAAGAAAAAGGAATCCATTTTTCAATTCTAGTATTTTGAAGCATGTTGAAATTTTTTACTTCTTGGTTTGGTTAAAAAGTTGGTTGTTTGCATTAATCAATAGGAAAAAGATTTTTTTCATAAGTTATTGGTTGATTGACTTAGGAAAATAAGTAGATCGTAGTCAAGTGAAATCTTGTTTTGATTTTTTCAGTTTTTAAAAAAAAAATAGAAAGAAAAAGTTTGAAAAGTTGTTTAAAAAAAAAAATTAAAAAGAAAAAATCTGAATTTGTCAAGAAGAAGTTATTTTGTTTCCATCTTGATGTTTATCTTCTCTTTCATCTCTCAAAACATCACTAGTTACACTTTCATAACCTTTGACTTAAGACAAGCCCAAAAAATTAACGATTAATTAAAATCAACTAGAATTTATGTTTTGTAGGGTACATCAACTAGTTTAGGCTAGAGCCTTGATTTAGGATTGGAGAGGAAACTCTTCAAGGCTGAAAAACAAACATAAGATTATGTGCTAGGGAGTGTAAAAAGTCCAATATCATAAAATTTATCTGGGACCCCCCTCTAACACATGGCATAAACACGAGGTTGCATAAGGAAATGTAGCGGAGATAACCCCTCCAAAGCCAGACCAAATGTAGTGGGGAACGGATATAGAGGGCTTGTCTTGGGATTTCGTTGATTTCATTTCACACGAAGCTTCATTGGTCTTGAATCCATTCAAGGTACTCAGTCATATTCTGGAACACTTGCTTTCGATACCCTTGATATTTTTTGGGCTTGATACCCTACTCATTACGGTCCACCTGATTGTTGACTATACCCGCCTGGTGACTGTTTGCACACTGGAAACCTAGTTGCCTATATTTATAGTGACCTACACAGGTGACTACGGGGGTATACCGTAGTACCTAGGATAGACATCAGACCACTCTTTGTAGATTATACCCAGAGGGTGCTTCTGTATTTGATTTTCACTTGCACCGGTAAGTTTCTCTAGTGTTGGTTGTTGTAACTATTCTTCCAACTAGTTAGTGACTGCTTGTTTTATCTCATAGGTACTTTTTTAGTGCGTGTTGGTTTTCAAACGATTATAGATTTCTTTAGTGTTTTTTTGATCTTCTCACATAGTGGAGGATCAGGAGTTCCGCCAGTCATGAAGGCTTTTGAGCCTGCCTCTGGTTGACCTCGAACCCCCCCCTGCCACTGCTAAGGAAAAAATTAGACTAGCAAGGGTCTTTTGAGACAACCGAGTTACAAGAAAATATTCCCAACCCATCTTCGAGAGAAGAACTTTTGATTCGGGAGGAACCAATAATTTTTTACCTCAGAGAAGAGTCTCTTGGTCCTTACAAACCTCCCATCACTGATCTATTGGCACCCATCATCATACAGGTTCTACCTTATGAGAGTCTAGTAGTGTCACTAGGAACAATGGAAGTAAACGCTGCCACTTCTTCAGAGAATACTGATATTTCCTTCATGACTGCAACTATTGGGGGTGTTCCACCTCCTAACCAACCGTCATTCATTTGGGTCACCATGGCCTCAAATGCTTCTACCTCGGGCATCAGTCTAATTCTGTCTATGGTAGCGATCACTGCTCTGTTTCCTCAAAACATGATAGGCTCTCCTTTCTCATACGAGATGCCTAGCTTCGGTACGAGTACTGTACTTTCCTCCTCCACTCTACAAACATTGGGTTTGGGGGTAGGGAGCTCCAAGGCTCCTCTACAAGGATCTATTGGGGGCACTTATGCTCCCTTTATCATTGTCCCTTATGGTGGGGTTCATATACCCCCTTCGTCCCCCTCGCTCAGCAGTGTTCCTCAACACTCCGTCGGGCCTAACATAAAAGTTTTTGGAGCAGGTAGTCAAGCACTCCCTCTTTATAATATGTCTATTGGTTTGACACCTTTCTCTTTGTTCGACACATTTGGTAACAATTCTTTCTCATCAGTTGTTGTTTTGGCCAGGGGAAATCTCAGTTATGTACAACCACATCCTATACAGGGTATTATTCATGCATAGGGGGCACACTTAGGAATTCCTTCCTCACAAGAATCTTCAAATCCATGGCAGGGACCAGTCTTCTTGCCAGGGATGTCGGTTGAGGGAAACCCTTTCCATACCCAGTGGAACCCTAGGCAAGGCACAATTCCTATGCCCATCGGATCGGCAGGGGGAAACCCCTCCCAAAATCCTTGGAATGTGATGCAATCTCAACCATTTACATCTTATTATGGGAACCAACAGATGTTGTCTCAACAAGCACCCAATCCGAATGTTGGTCACAGTCATGGTTATTACTAGAGCCCTGGCTAGCAACCTAACTTTTCCTGGCAACTTGGTGCCAGTCAAACCCTAGGCTCCTTTTTCACCGGCTACAATCCACAACCCAAACTACCATTTTTGGCAACCCTGCACTTGCAAAATTTGACAAGGCTCTTAAATGACCCCATTTGTCATGATCCAAGTTAGCCTCCCATTCTGACCAAGTTTCCTTCAAACATTCCAAAGTTCGAGGCCAAGCCTAACGAAGATCCTAGTGATCACGTGACTACCTTCCACTTATGGTGATCATCCAACTCATTAAGAGGTGACTCCATTCAGTTGTGATTGTTTCAACACACTCTCATAGGGAGTGTTGTGAAATGGTACATTGACCTCGACCACTCACGATACTCTTCCTTCGGCGAATTGGCAATCGATTTTCTGAACCATTTCCAATTACCTGTGAGATATGATGCCGACACCTAATTGTTGGCCAATTTTGAATAGACAAAAGTTGACCATATCTTAGATCATATTCGAGAATGGAGATTTCGAAAGAGTTTGATCAAGTGCCAGTCCCACCAACATTCCTGCTAGAGTGGTTCTTTAAGTCTTTGGTACCCCAGTTATCTAAAGACGTCGCAACATCCAGAGTGTTTTTCGAGGAAGACATGATAATGAGAGCGCAACAACTAGAGCTAATTTACTCTCAATCTGGTATACTCTACGATATTTTTCCAGATGCACCAAGGTCAATCCTTAACAAAACAAGGAAAAGGTCTGGACCACATGTTGATGGCATTATTGGTTCTAAGCCTGTTGATCCATTTTCAACTCAATTGCAGCAATTGTCGATACAACAGTCAATGGCCAACCAAACCACTGGTTTGGTTTCTCCCCCTACCCAAAATTCAGATGTACACAGTGTGAAAACGACAAACCCAACGACCACCCAACAACCTGATGGAAAGAAGAAACAATGGAAAAAGGGTAAGGAGGATAAGAAACCCATCGATAATGCTAGTAGTGGTGACACTGAAAAAGAAGAAATAAAAGTATCCTTGTAATCTTTGCAAGGAAGGCCACCTGACCCATTAGTGCCCTCGGCTTGTGGAGGCCCAAACGTTATTGACATAGCAATAGCCTGTCGTGTTAATGAACCCATTCCCACACGGGAAAAATCTAACTCAAGCCTCCTTGAGCGTAGAAGGGGGAAGTCAAGGACCCCCTCTGTATTCAAGTAATCCTTCATTTGCCAACGTCTATATGATGAAAGGTGATGCTTATATAATGACTAGAGCACATGATTACAGAAAGCTAGGGACCTCTGAGAAAGGTAAAGAAGCTGAAAACCCACCTCTTCCTCTTCAGATTGAGAAGACATTAGGAGAAACAATGACATGCATCCCCAAAGGTGTGTTCAAGAAAGCTTCTTACAACCCAAACACAAGGGTCACCCAAAACTACTATGTGGTGTAAGATTTATCACAAACCCCTTGTGCAATGTCTTCTTTGGAAGTCCTCCAGAGTTTCCCTTCCTATAGAAATACCCTATTAGCTTCCTTAGGCTCTTTCGAGACTTGTAATCTAGGAAATATCATGCTTTATACCTCCAACTTAAGACCTCGTCTTCCTTACCACGTTTCTTTTCAGATAGTAGTGGCTTACACCAAGAAAATGTTTACCCAAAATATTTTTCATACAGTGGTGGATGAGGGTGCCTCGACATGCATGATGTCTTTGGTGTTTTGGAAGGCCATAGACCAATCCATTTTTTCTCCATCACCTACTCTACTTATAGCTTTTGACGGTCATTATTTCCGACCACATGGGATCATCCCCTCTTTCCCTATGTAGTTAGGGGAAAAAACTATGTGTGTCGAAGTTGAAGTGGTCGATGTGTCCCTCAACTACAATATTTTGTTAGGCAGAAGTTGGACCTATGCTATGTAAGAAGTGGTCGCAATAGTTTTCTAGGTCTTGTTGTTTCCTCATGAGCGTCGGATTGTGACCATTGATCAGTTATCCTTCTCCTCTCCTAACCCTTCATTGAGTCTCCATGGTCCCAATGATCGATAACCCCCAGCTTGGCATCATCAATGTAGGGGTTGGTTTGTGCCCATCATTGATGGGTACTTTCGATTACCTACCTTCGACCAGCTTTACATAACCATCATCCTTATTAGTTAGTACAACTGGCTTTACATAACTAGTCTCTACCACATCCCAGACATCTACACCTAAATCCATTATGTAGGCTCTCATTCTAAGTTTCTAGAAGGCAAAGTTTGTTCCATTGAATAGAGGGGCCTTATTGGTTGAAGTTCCTTCATGGCTTCACATGTTTAAGCTCTAGGATCTACCCTTAGATAAAATGGACCTGCTCTGATACCAATTGTTGGACAACTGAGATGGGGGGTGAATTAGTTGTCACTATGCTTAAACAATTATATCCATTTTTAAACTCATTACAGAACTCTCAATGACAATCATAATAAATAAGCAGTAGAGTATTCAACATCAATCACACACATGTATAATACAAAGAGAGATATTCCTGAGGAAACCCATAAAGGGTGAAAACCTCTTCTTCTTTATATGATACTTATTTTCTGTACATTATCATTCTTATGAGAACCAACTCATAATGAGGCTACCGCCTCTATTTTGCAAGATGCTACTTGCTGAGAGCACCAACTCTCTAGTTTCTCTAGAACTCACTGGAAGGAAGTACCAACTCCTTGAATGTTCTAGCACCAACTGGATGGAAGCACCAAATTCCAGTCATACAGGCACCGACTTGTATATCAGAGAACCAATGTTTTCCCTTGCACCACCCTGCCACCTTGGTTTCTCTAGCTGCAACCAGATGGAAGCTATAACTCCCTGCATTCAAGCACCTACTTGAAATTCTAAGGATGACAGTCTTCCCTTGCACCTCCCAACCACACTAAAATATAAAACTTTGCTTTCTATGAATTTATTACAGTGATTCAATAGTTGTCATTGGCTTACCAGGATTATCACTATTCTGCTATGCTTCTCTGCTCTTCCTGCATCATTGTCTTCCTCCTTGCATCCTCTTTATCTTTCTGATCTTCTCCTCTGTCTCAACATGCACTCCTCGACTTTCTCATCTTCTCACAAATATGCATCTTTGTTCTTTTCTTCTTTTATGCTTCAGCTCCTACAGATCATGATTCTACATGCATGCATCACTCACAACAGTAGCAATAAGATATCTTCTCTGTTATGAATTTTTATAGTCTCTGTGCACCTTGTACATGCTGCATGCGCTATCCCACTGCATACCTTCATTGTGTTAATCATCACTGGCCCTTCTCCTGAGATCCTTTGGCTTTGTTGACTTTAACAGTCTTGACCCATTTCCATCTGTCATTCGACTCTATGATGAGTCTACACTCCACTGGTAGTTTCCTCGAGACTCTTCATCTTCTCTGTCGATCACCCTGAAGACTCTTCAAATTCTCTGGTAGATGAAATCACTTCCCTCTGGAAGTTACTAAGAGAATCTTCATGTGTTCATGCATTTCTCTCCTTTTGTCTTCCTGAGGAAAACTTTACAGTGGATGTTTATCCTTTTTGGCTAATCCCTTTCCTTTCACATGTGGCCTTAGGTGATAACTAAATGCTTGTTTAGAAAGAATTTCGTGATTTCGCGATGCGGGATATATAGCTATGAGTTGCCTCACTCCACTCATGAAAACTCTGAAATGGAGCCTAGATTTGCTAAATCCTTCCCCTCACTTTCATTGATAGGACCACTGGCTATGACCACAGCCCCATTCGAAAGTGAATTTCATGATTTCTCACTTTGGGGATTCTCCTGTGAGTCCCTTGACTCCTCCAACTCCTGGTACCTGAAATGGAGCCTAGCTATGCTAGCTCCCTCCACTCACGTGACCACCGGTGGTGACCACAACCTAATTCAAAAATGCATTTCACAATTTTGTGTTTTGGGGATTCTCCCATGAGTCTCCTTGACTCCTTCCTATGGAATTCCCGATATCCAAAATGGAGCCTAGAATATTGCACGCTCCTACCTTCACGTGACCACCGGCGGTGACCATAGCCTAATTTGAAAACACATTTTGCAATTTTGTGTTTTGGGGATTCTGTGATGAGTCATCTCAACTCTCCATGTTGCGAACTTCGAAATGGAGCTTGGATGCACTAGCTCTGCTCTCTATGATGTGACCATGAGATATGACCACTCACTAATCATTTGAGTTCTTTTCTCTCTGGATCAACGGTCCATGATCCGTGGTGATTGGATGACTATCCTCTGCCTCAGAACTTCTTCTTTCAGGACTTTGGGGAAGTGTTGATGCTAAAACTATCGAAACTAAACTCCCAATGTGATGTCACTCTTGCGTCAATCGATGACATGTTCTGAGCCAAGTGGCTGCCATGTGTCACTTCTTGGATATACAATTCAGATTTGTCCTCAATACAAAGACTAAGATTATATCATCATTTCTCATTTTTCAAGTTCAAGACGTTAAGGCACATCCTTCCTTTAACCTTTAAGTCAGCAAAATGATGATCTTTAGCCACATGTCCTTCTTGGATCAGTGGTCCATATTTGTCCTCGATCCAATGGTTGAGATTATATCATCATTTCACATTTTGTGAGTTGGAAGGATAGAGCACCTTGAGCCTTTGACCTTTCAGTCAGTGAAATTCCAATCTCTCGCCATGTGTCCTCTGTCTTTAATGGTCGGGATCATTTCATGATCTCACATATCGTGAGTTCAAGGGGTTAGAGCACCTCCTTCCTTTAACTTTCCAGTCAGAAAAATGTTGATCTGTGACCATGTGTCCTTCCCGAAGATGGATGGTCCTCCTGCTTTTGATATTTTGTAAGCCTGCTTCTCCTTTCACTTTAAAGAACATGCAGGTTCTCCTAGATCCAACAACGGTCAGACCTCGCACTTGGATCTAACACCTGAGATCTGTCCTCCATCTGTGCGCTCCTCCTGTCTAGACTTACAATGTCTTACGAGCCTGTTTTCCACCACTATTCTTGCCATCAATGAAAAGCTCACTCCCAATTATAAACTTTCCAACAATCTCCCCCTTTGGCATTGATGGCAACCCTGAATGACTGCGCTAATATGTTTGGACCTCCAGCGATAACATCCATTCTAGACCACTCCACTCCTTTTCTCCCCCTGTGACATCAATGTCAAAGAAAACATGCTCCCCCTGAGCTGTTGCAGTACTTTGTCGGAGGTATCAAATATGCAACCAACACATACTCCCCCTAACAGGATGGACTCTCTTAGGTGTGAGATAGGATGATACTCAACTTCTGACAGAGATATTCAAATGGTGTCTCGGCTAGGGGTTGAGTAAATATGTCTACAATTTGTTCTGTGGTTAGAATGTAATGAACCTGAACAATCTGATTGGTGACCTGCTCTCTCATAAAATGGTATTTTATGGGAATATGCTTGGTCTTGGAGTGGAATACAGGATTCTTTGACACACTTATGGCACTAGTGTTATCACAATTAATTGGGATCGGTGTAGTATATTTTACCTCCAAGTCTGTAAGTGTTTGAATCATCCATAATACCTGAGTGAAACAAGTAGCACTAGAAATGTACTCTACCTATGTAGTTGATAAATAAATGGAACCTTGCTTTTCGCTCAACCACGCTACTAGAGAATCTCCTAAGAAGAACACACCTCCACTCATTCTTTTCCTTTCATCCATGCAGTTATCCCAATCATCATTTGAGTAGACTAATAATTGAAAATTTTGATTCTTACGATACCATAGGCCATAGTTCATTGTTTATTTCAAATATCTTAATATTCTTTTGACAGCTAGTAAATGACTCTGTTTGGGTCTTGTCTGATACCTTCCAACTATTCCAACAACATGCATTATGTCTGGAGGGATGTTGTGATATACAATAGGCTTCCTATCATTGACCCATATGAACTTTGATCAACATCAGGTGAGTCATCATCCTTGCTTAATTTTCATCCAGTAACCATAGCGGTGCCCACAGGTTTAGAATCTTCCATTTGAAACCTTTTCAACATTTCTCTTAGATATTTTTCTTGAGAAAGAAACATTCCTTCAGACTTCTGAGTAATTTGTAGACCAAGAAAAAATGATAGTTCCCCTATCATAGACATTTCAAACTTAGACTCCATAGCAGAAGCAAACCATTGTACAAATGAATCATTACTACATTTGAAGATGATGTCATCTACATAGACCAACATGATGAGCAAGGCATTACCCTCTGTTTTGATATATAGAGTGTTGCCAATTGTTCCTCTTTTGAACCCTTTGTCTTGGAGATACTTATCCAGTCTGTAATACCAGGCATGAGAAGTTTGTTTTAACCCATATAAGGATTTCTTCAGCTTTCATAATAGGTCAAGATTATCTGCTAGTTTGAAACCCTCTGGTTGTTCCATATAAGCTTATTCTTTTAAATATTCATTTAGAAATGATGACTTGACATCCATTTGATAGACTTTAAACCTTTTATGACAAGCATATGAAAGAAATATTATGATCGCTTCTAGTCTTGCTACTGGCGCAAATGTTTCATCAAAATATAGTCCTTCTATTTGGGCATAGCTCTTACAGACCAATCTTTCTTTGTTCCTGACAAATTGTCCCTTCTCATTCATTTTGTTATTAAAGATCCATTTGGAACCAATGATATTTTTACCTTCAGGTCTAGGAACCATCTCCCATGTATTTCTTTTCTCAATCTGATCAAGTTCATCATTCATGGCTTTAACCCAATGGTCATCTTTGCTAGATTCATTAAAATTATTGGGTTCCATCATGGATATGAAGGCTATATGTGATTGTTCGATGTTTTTTATTATATTTCTCATGGTTTGTACAACTTTGTCTTTTTCACCAATTATTTGACTTGCAGGATGATTCTTTTGAGTGATTCTGGAGGAGGAATTTGATGTTGTTTGCTGATTTGAGTCTGTCTGAATATTTGCATCTTCATCTGGCTCAAAGTATTCTTGTTCTGATTCTTTTACATGTTCAGCTTCAACTTCATCTATATCCTTTGTTGTTGATTCAATATTGTTCACCTCTCTTACTGGGATTCTTTCATCAACTTTTATGTCAATACGGTCAACCAATCTATGCAGCCTCTAATTATAGCATCTGTATCCTTTACTGTTTGTAGAATACCCTAAGAAAATTCCTTCATGAGCCCTGTAATCATACTTGCCAAGGTTCTCATCATTATTTTTTATGTAACACTTACTCCCAAATACTTTGAAGTGTTTTATTGAAGCAGGTCTCCTATACCAAAGTTCATAAGGTGCCTTGTCAGTGTGTGGTCAGAGGTGGGATTTATAAAGAAAATGGACTATTGTGTGTATTTCTTCTACCCAGTAGGTTTGACCAATGGTCTTCTCATTCATCATTGACCTGGCCATTTGTTGCATTGTTCTGTTTTGCCTTTCAACTACTCCATTTTGTTGCAGAGTTCTTGGGATTGTGTATTCTCTCTTGATCCCATGTTTATAATAGAATACCTTGAACTCACTTGACATAAATTAGCCTCCTCTGTCTGATATTACTACCTTTAACCTCTTGCATGTTTGATTCTTAGTTAAAGCCTTAAATATTTTAAATTTCTCAAATGCTTCAGCTTTTTCCTTGAGAAAGGCAACCCAAGTAAGTATGGAGTAATCATCAATGATCAGCATGAAGTAGTTTTCTTTCCCTGTGCCTTCCTGTCTTGATGGTCCACATAAATCCATATGAACTAGTTGGAGTGGTTTCTCTATTGAAGTAGAGCTCTTGGATTTAAACTGTGTCCTGGTTAGCTTTCCTACTTGACAGGGTTTACACATAGAATCTTGTGGCTTTGATATTCTCGGAAGATATTTTACTACCTCAAGATTTTTTAGCTTGATTAAGTGGTCAAAGTTTAGATGTCCAAGTATCCTATTCCATAACCAACTCTCATCATTTTTTCTTATATGACACTCTTTTCTATCTTATTTCAGCACATATACATTATTTTTTGTCTTTATGCCTTTATCCACCACTTGTCCTGATTTTACAGACTTTATCTTGTAGTCCTTGGAAGTGAACACCACTTCACATCCTCTGTCACACATTTGAATTACACTGAGCATATTATGTTTTAGCCCATCTACAAGCAGAACATTCTCAGCTTTTCCTTTGCCATTACTTAGACTCACCATCCTTTTACCCTTGATTTTACTTGGAGCATCATTTCCAAAGGTTACGTTTCCTAATTTTCTTTCACTTAGAGATAGAAACTTACCTTTGTATCCCGTCAGATGTTTGGAGCAACCACTATCAATATACCAGGGGTTCTGTTGTCTTTGGGCTGACAACACTAGTCCACAATTGTCATTTTATTTCATCTTCCAAAACTTGACATTTTCAGTAGAGGGGTTCAAATTTGGCTCGTAGTTCCTTAAGAGACAGTCTGTAGCTTTATGTCCAAAATTATGGCAGGTGTAACATTGTGGTTCATTGAATAAAGTATCATAACAATTGCTATTCTTAACCTGTGTCCTTTTTCCAACCATCAAATTATTTGCAGTCTGTGATTTTTTTTTACTTGGTTGTCTCATTCTTTGTTGTGACAGATATCTATTCCTTGAATATTTTGATTGTTCATATTTAAATCTTAAAGAACAGTTTACAACTTTGTGACCAAAGTTAGAACATAAATAACAATATCCATAGAAAAATCCTTTGTACCTGGAAAATGGTTGTCTTCTTTGAGAAGGTTGATTTCTTCCACGGTGATGATTTCTTTGAACAAAGTGTACACTATTTCTTTGATCTATAGTTTCAGTTATGGTACCTCTTTCGTTACTTCTCCTAGGTAGCTGATTATCTTCTTTTGTTTCTGCAGGTTTTTTGTTGTCACTGGTGGTAGATTTGACAAACTTGATGGGTTCTTTGTTGCTTGGTTGATCACTACTTAATCCCTCTTCATAACCTAGGCCTGTTTTCAGCTTTGGGTTTCTTTTCTGATTTAGAATGGTGGCTAATTATTATGAGGCTTTGATACTTGACAGATTCTGATGATATAAGGCTTGAAACTTCTCCAACTCTTTCCTATTTTTCACTACTTCTTTTTCTAGAGCTTCACATCTTGCCTTCTTTTCTGATAATTGTTGTTTCAAAATGTATTCAATTTTCTTTGCCTCTTATAATTCCACTTTTAGTAGGACAAATTCTTCATCATGTTCTTTACTGCCTTTCTTGAATTGTATCAACAATCATTTTTGTTTTCTCTTCTTAATTTTGAGTCTGTCAATCTCTTCCAGTGCACTGATCAGTTCTCCTTCCATATCAACCACAGCTTCTTCTTCATTATCATCACTTCCTGTGATTTTATTATCATAATCCTCTTTGGACATAAGCATGAAGTCATTTATTTTATCTTCAATAGAGGAGTCATTTTCTTCATCATCTGAAGGATCATCATCATTGTTTACACAAATACTTTTCTTCTTAAAATTATCCTCTTTAAAGAAATTTTTGTGTTTGTGCTTCTCCTCATCATCATATGTCTGATCCTTTATTTTATGAGGAAATTTATTTGTAAAATGACCTATATTACCACAGTTGAAACATTTGAAAGGCAATTTACCTTTGTATTTTCTTGATCCCTTCTTCAATCTTCTCACAAATTTTTCTTCAATTTTATTAGGCTCAGAATCCTCATTCTTGTCTGCTTTAAATGATGCTTCTCTGGAGGTGGGTTCATCTTTAACTATTCTCATTTCATATGAAGTCAACATTCCTAGAAGTTGATCAAATGCCAAGGCTTTTAGATCATTAATTTCTTCTATAGAAGAGACCTTCGGGTTGAACCTATCTAGTAGAGATCTCAAAATTTTCTGAACTAACCTCAAATTTTTCACCAAGTGATTTCATTACATTTACCAATTCTTCAACTCTCAGAAAGTATTTTCCAACAATTTCATCCTCTTTCATCTTCAGCTGTTCAAACTATTCTCTGTAGGTTTGAAGCTTGGTGTCCTTTACCTTCTCATTACCTTCATAACTATGTTGGCAGCCAATTCACTTTTTTTATTATCCTATAAGCTTCCTACACCTATGTCTTGCAAACATCAAGTTTTCGTCGCATTTTTCAAATAGACGACATTTTCATTTCTTGTGACATTTGCACATTTGTCTTCGTTAAGTTTTCATGACTGTAAGCATGAAAACTTCTCTTTTCAAGGTCACATTTCGATCACTATCTGAACTGTCATGATCTTTTATCAATATGCCTATTGCACTTACCTTTTGTTTATCGTTATGTGGCTGGGAGGACTTTCGAATTATGCTCATTGGACACTCTTATATTGATTGCATAACTTGATTTTATTGAGTTTGTAAGGCATTGAGCATTTGGATTTACACTTATATGACTTTCCTGATCATTGATTCTATGAAAATGCATAGGGGTTTTGATTAAGCTTATATATATATATATGATATAATCCCTATGTCCATCTTTTCATAAATTTTGGCTTGTCGACTATATGAATACCATTTTGCACTTTGGTTAAACTTTTGATTATATACATTGGTGCATATTGGGTTTTGATTTATATGTCGGATTTGTAAACGTTATTGGTATGCACATTGCATTTCATTGGTTGTACACATGACTTAATGGTTGAACTATTATTATGGAGTAAACAGCTATGAAATTGGTGGTTGTACTTGGATAATCAATATTTTGCATGGCAGACTCCACCACCTTCACATGTGCACATTTATGCTTAATCCTTTTGGCTCATTCATTGTTGTTGGTTCGGGTAGCTCTATTACTGTGTGTATTGGTGAATTCAAACACTTCCCTTACCATGCATTTGACTCCATGGCCCCAGTTGTGAGAGTTGAACCCAATGGCAGTCAAGCCCTATTGATGTTTGATAATGCCCGCCAAGATTTGGCAGACAGTGGATGGCTTACCTTCGTGAAACATTTTGAGGATTTTAACCTTTGCGTAGCTCAACAGTTTGCCATGACCTTCGATGGCTGTCGAGCCAAGGTAGGTGATGTACAGTTAGATATTGATGAATAGTTTATCATCTCGGCTACGGGGTTACCTACTTTGGGGTAGCGCTAGTTTAAGAATTGCAAGGTCGAGGAAGTGCCATGGACATTGTTGTTTCAATCACACAAAATCACCTCCTGTGATAGAGGTATGCCCGTAACTATGCTTAAAAAACGATGGCATGATTTATTGATGATAATTAAGCAGTTCATGACCTGCGAAGGTCGATATGGACTTGTATTCCTTTACCATCTGTGTCTGCTGATAATTTTCATAGGTTATCCTCTAAACATGTTGTTCTATTTTCATCGGATCTTGTATAAAATGTCCAAAAGGTATAAAAGGCACAAGGCTGACAACAACCTATTTCATCATGGGATTATAAAGCTCATCATTGTTTATCAGTTGAGTTTGCTTGGTGATAGTTGGAAGGCCTTGATCACCCATAATGG
Organism: Picea engelmannii; assembly: GCA_009831015.1. NCBI lineage: Eukaryota > Viridiplantae > Streptophyta > Pinopsida > Pinales > Pinaceae > Picea > Picea engelmannii. The sequence goes on along the minus strand of ML777565.1, from coordinate 32,441 downwards.
CTTTGAAGACATCGACCCTATACAGGTTGATAAACCTGTGGTAACTGAGACTAAGGCTGAACCACCTTTACCCCTACACCTCCTACTGCCTAAACCCTCGATCGAACCTCCTATCAACTTACCCCACACTGTGACTAAGAGTGTTGAGACTGTTAAGCCTGTGACAAAAAAGACCAAGGCAAGTCCTACTTTAAATGCTAAAGGGAAAAGGAATGCCTGATTCATTTTGAGAATGGCAAGGAACAAACCAAAACCCCCTGTTGAGCCAAACCCTATTGTCTTGAGTGAGGACTCTGATTTGGAAGTGGAACGTTTTTTAGCTAGCAAATATCCCTACTTGCAAGGTTTGTGTGTCGAACCCTCATATGATTTTGTATCAAACCTACCCCCCTTCCTAAAAGACAACCCTAACTACCCAGGCATTAAGTTGCCTTGTGAAACCCTCGGTCGTTTTCCCAAACCCTCGCCTGCTCTGTCTAAACCTACACAGTCACCCTGTGATCAGTGCAATTCATGGTTAGAGTGATATTTTATTGATGTTCCTATACTCCAGTCAAAGATTCAATCTTTGGAAGACCAGATTGCAGTCCTAACCAGTCAAAAGGCCAAGCTACAAGCGACAGATAAGAAACAAAAGACAACCGGATCCATCCTGTTTAAGAACGTCGAATCATCCACGACTGTTGTAAATTCCAAGCTGGCATAATTAAGCAGCCTCGTCACTACACATGTATGGTTTTGACATCATTTTGTTTTGTAAATAATCTAGTTGATATAATGATTTGAATTCAACTTTTAAGTAGTTTGATCACTCTAAATGCATCTATCATTCGGTGATCATCCTGTACATGACTTCGTTTTGATTAAAATAGAAAGAGTTTCAAGTTGATATATGATTTGCTCATAGATTTTTTTGGTTATTCGTTTGTATTTCATTTGCTAAGTTTGAGTAAAATAACGAAAGTAATGGTTTGTTTTCGATTCAATTCGTTCTGTGCTCACTCCCAACAGGAAGCTTTTATGCTTAATTTAGAAAATGATTTTGCTCGGATTCGATTTCGTTATTATTGGTATGCTATGATTGGTAAATGTCTTCAGGAGGATACTTGTTACGATGTTGTGTCATGTGATGTTCTATATTTGATTGTTTCCAGGATAAGGATAATGACTCTGTTTCTTTAATAAAAACAATACACTCAGATACCATTCACGCCCGAATCGGGAAATGAATTCGAATCATAACAACTATGTGAAAACCTTAGCCAATCGATTCGTTGTTATTCTAATTTGGCAAGTATGTCCTATAAGTCAAGTTTAGATTATAATTGATGATCGGTATTTTAGATTTGTGAAATGAATTGGTCAAACCCTGTTATGATTTGTTTGATTGAAATGATTGTGATCAAAATTAATCGATCTTGTTTGCTTGTTGTGCAAGGATCAACGATTGAAATCTATGACAAATTCTGTTTGATTGATCCTGTTACATTTTGGTTATGTGTCAGTTATGGTTTGAATTCATTCACAACCTAAATCGCTTGCTATACAGTTATCGTGATAATCCTATTCGATTCGATGATTTCTCCTGTTGATGAGACAAGTGTAACGATGTGTTTTCGATTTGTTCTATTTTCAATTGAATATGAAAATGATCTCATAACAAAGGGATTCGATTCATTGAGACATGATTATGATGCTGTTACATATGATTTCATTTACCCGACTCATAACAATAATCGAAACAAAGTATTTCTATCTTTGTATTCAATTAAATGATACGAATCTTTTCGCTATATCGTTACAACTATAACGAGTGGAAAATGATTTTGTTGGATTGGTTCATATCTCTTGTTTAAAAATCACATACGATATGTTTGATTATTGGTTTCAATTAGATATGAAACAATCTTATTACTGTACGATTATGGCTCTGTAGACCCGATTTTGTTGTAACAGAAAAAATAGAGTATTCCTATCTCTGTGTTTGGTTGAATCATTTTTTATTCTGTTTAATGTTGAATGATAAAATCTCAATGATTCGTTTTCAAGTGGTTATTGGAAGATAATTGGATTTAATTCTTTTAAAAGATTTTGAATCGATTCTGATGCTGATTCTGTATCTCATTTTGACTAGCTACAAAATCAGATGATTTTGTAGCTAGTCTATAGAATTTAATTTTTATCATTTTATTAATAAAAGAGCCTTCTAACTTGTCTATTTTGGATCCTTTTCAAGTGAATTCGAATTGCATGGGATTTGATGGACAGTTTAGAGGATATTTGGATGTTTTAGTTTCATTTTAATTTCCTAGTTTAGACAATTTTGGGATATCTTCCCAGATTATGTAAACAATTTGATAACTTCCACAGGGAGGTTTTACCTTGTGGAAAAACTTATAAATACTTATGATTTTTGTAATAACACCATCCTCATTCGTGGGAGAACAAGGATATGGAATTTTAATAGAGACTGAGATAAAGATTGATGTTCTATTACAACTTTAGCTTTTCATAATATCAATGTTTTGTTTCATGTTTATGTGTATCAATTTGCATTTGGTTAATGACTACTTTAACTATCTTAATCTTTTGCAAATGATATGATTTAATCAATATAATCCATATCTGATTTCTTCCAGTATTTAAAAAACATATCAATTACTTGATTCAGTTTATGAACGACATATTTCTCTTCTTCATCAATTGAATTATTAAGTATAAGTTTTTGCATAACAGGTTTACCTAATTGCAGAGATTTATAAATCATATAATTGTTATGATTTTTATGTCTTGTTTGTCCTGTAAACAACTCAAAGAGCATTGCAGCTATCGTTTATGAGAAGCTTCTGGATTATTCGGTGTGAGTTTCCTTTCTCCGACTAGCTTCGAAGATCATCATACACAGGACAAACCTGGAGCGTTTCCAGGTCAGTTTGTCATTTGTTTGTTTAGTGTATTTATTAGTAGTTTAGTTTAGATATAAGTTTAGTTAGATTTATAGGTTGAATTAGTATATTAGTGTTTGGTTTAGTTAGTTTTTTTGTTTTATTTCTTGTTTATAAAATTATAAAATCAACAAAAATACCTTTCTCTGTCTTAGGACAGATTGCAAATGATTTTTTTCAGGTTTTACTTAAATTTGTAAATTGTAGATATTATACATTTTGTAAATTGGTTATATTGCAGTTAGTAGTTAGTATAGTAGTATATAGAATAATTAGAGTAGTTTAGTTTGTTTAGTAGTTAGTTTTAATTAGATTAGTTTATTAGTTTGTTTTATTGTTATTTATTTTAGTTTGTTTTATTTAGTTTTAGTTAGATTAGTTTAGTTTAGATTAGTTTTATTTTGTTTTCTTAGGACCTTAGATCGGCTAACGGAGCCGCTAAACCCGTCAAGGTGGTTCATTCCAAATGGCTTGGGTTATTAGACATCCCCGGACTGGTTCCACTCTCTTAGTTGATGGACGGTCGATTTCGCACGTCAACAAATGGCGCTAGAAGGAGGGCATGAACTTAATTAATGGCACGAGGTAGTCGTAAGACTCCTTCCCCCCTTAATCTCTCACCTATAGTGACTAGAATCCGTTCACACGATAATATTCCCCTTCAAACATAAACTACTTCAACCGACGATCCACAGATCACAGTTGAGCCAACAACCCCTAATCCTATAGGTGGTGACATACAAGAGATTGTTCGCCAATCTCTCATTAAAACACATAGTACCTTAGCTCGTCTTAGGCAACCAAACCATCTGTGGGGTCAACCTTTGGACTTCTCTGATATCACAGAACAATTAGGTGACACTAACCTCGCTATGAATCCTACAGATCCAATCACAAATCCTGTTGTAGGAGGATCTGGGATACCTCCTTCACCACCTCCCTCATCTCCTTCTTCTTCTGGAGGAGATTCCTCATCAGACAAAGGAAATTCACCTTCTTATCCTTCCACACCCACTACCCCAATGGAAAATAAGAACAACCCTGCTAGACCCTGGCTTGATCAGGATGTTGTAGCTGTACCTGGAGCCCAGTACCCTTTACCTAAGCACCCGGAGAAATGGCTTCCCAAGTTTGATCCTGATTCGAAACAGATAGCTGAGGATCATATTAAAAAAATTATGTTAGCCATTAGACTCCGCAATGTTGAACATGAAGACGTTGTCTGTAGGTTGTTCCCTTATACTTTTGAGGGTAATGCATTGACATGGTACTTTTCCCAACAACCCCATACAATCATGTCTTGGGAAAAGTTTGAGTCATGCTTTTTGGAAAAGTTCGGAGACGGTAAGCCTCCGGAAGTCTTATTCATGGACCTTTCTAGCTTAAAAATGAACCTAAAAGAAAAAGTTAAAGACTTTAATCAAATATTCTTAACACTTAAAAATCGAATCCCTGCTGATTCCATGCATGTTGAGAGTCTTATAATAGATTACTACACTAAATCTTGACATCAAAGTATAGCTATTTGGGTTAAAAGATCTAAGAAAGCCACGTTGTTAGAAGCCGTTGAGGAGGCTAGCCAGATTGAAAAAGACATACTTAGTCTTAAGGACTCTTCTAGCAACGAAACTGAAAATAGTTCTTCTTCCAAAAAGAAGATTGAAATTCTCCCCAGACCTACTCAAAGTAAAATACTACCTGAAAACTCTGATTTGGAAAATTTAACTAAAGTTGTTCAAAAACTGTCGAATCAAGTTATAGACTTAAAAAGGTCGACTGAAGAAGCTTCCTCGAGTAAAGGAGCCTACAAACCTCCTTTCCGAAAGCCTTTTCCTACCAACATACCTAATCCAATCCCCGAAGGCTTAAATCTAGAAAGTTTGCAATGTGCCCTTCAAACAATTCTAGAGGCCCAAGATAACTTGATACCCCTTGAGATCCCTCAAGAGATAGTTGAACAGGAAACAGTTCAAGAAGAAGAGTCTTCTCCAAACATCTTTGGACACTTCTCAGACAACATATTTCAAGCTAAATTCGAGACTATTCACCCTTATAACACTAGGAGTAAGACAACAAATAAGCCTTCTACCGAAAATACTACAACTTCACCTCCAAAGCCATCTAAATCAGTAGAGACTAAACAGAGTAATGTGAACCCCAACTTAGATTATGATGATGTTGAAGATCTTAAAAAGTTAAGGGCTAACATTTATATTTATGAATTGTTGAAGTTTCCATTTTTGTTACAAAAGATGTTGCATAATATTTTAGAGAATGGCAAAAGTGGCAATTCCAATGGTAACAAGGTTGTGCAAAGCAAAGTTCCGTAGAAGACTTCCACTAAAAATAATCCTGATCCTCAAGATAAAGGAAGCCTTCATGTAGTCCCTGTAAATAATGTAAATAATGTAAATAATGTAGATAAAGTAGCATTAGAAATTGCGAGTAAGAAGCCACAAGCTACTTCTCCTAGTACTCGCAAAAATGTACCTCCTTTTCTTTTAACTTTCGATATTTTCAACAGAAATGTGCATAATTGTATGGTTGACTCAGCGGCGTCATCCAATGTGATGCCTTGGTCTGTCTTCCAAAAGATTAACACTGAAGTGGAACCATCTACTTTAAAAATCATACAACTTGATCGGACAAATGTTAAAGTTATAGGCGAACTAAAAAATGTATTGATTAGATTATCGTCTAACCCAAAGGTTCATTAGGTTATTGATATAATTGCGGTGGATATCCCAGAAGTGTATGGTCTATTTTTAAGCAGGGACTGGTCGAAGCAGCTACATGGTTACTTTGCAATAGACTGGTCTCACTTATGGCTTCCAGAGAACGGTAAGCCTAACAAGATCAGAGTGAATCGTGAGCGCTACCTCAAGTTCATCGTCACAGATTTAAATGATCCTAACGAACCATATTCACCTTCTGCTGATTCACTCGATGTCCAAGGGATGGACACCTTCTTCAGAAATTTCATGGCCGAGGTCTCACCTATCATCAATCCAGAACAGTAGTCTGAGATCGTAGCATATATGCAACCAACAACTTCTATGCAACAGTCCCATGTGCCTGATGGGAACCAAATTTGGTCTCTATATTTTGATGGTTCTAAGTCTAAAGAAGGAGCTGGTGTAGGCTGTATCATTATCAATCCAGTAGGTAACAAGACATTAATGGCTTGTAGACTAGAATTTGAATGTACTAACAATACTGCAGAATATGAGGCTTTATTACAAGGTCTCAGAAAATCTCTCGATATGAACATTCAAAACCTGGTAGTATTCGACGACTCTGAAATAGTGGTTAGGCAGGTAAGAGACTCTATACATTGTCTTTCCCCGCATCTCAAAAGTTACCAGTCTGATGTATGGAGTCTTATGAACAAATTTGCTGCTTTCAATATAAATTCCATTCCTAGACTAAATAATGCTGAAGCAGATCTATTAGCTAATGTAGCCTCTAAACTTCTTCCTGCAAAAGGCTTGTCCCCAGACACATTCTCTGTCGAGCTATTGTTTCGACCATCTTTTCCTGACAATATCACAAACTGGAGAGTATTTTACGATGATCAGCAGATCATTAACTTTCTACACATGGAAATAACCTTTCAAGGCGCGATGATGGATGAATGCACGCAATATGACAATTTGCACGATTTTACAGTAATACCTAATCCGAAATCTCCTGAAGCTCTATCGGACATGGTAAATTCCATACCCAAATACATAGTTATATTAGAGAAGTTTTATGATTTTGAAGATAAATTTAAAAAGACGGTTAATTGTAAAACTAATAGTTCCTCTTTGTCTTATGAAAAAGTCAATTTAGGAACTAGTGAAAATCCTCAGTATATTAATCTAGACTTGGGATGTTCTAGACAAGAAAAAGTTTCTTTTGTTAAATTATTTAAAGAATTTAAGGATGTCTTTGCATGGACATACGATGATCTTAAAACGTTCGATCCCAATATCATACAGCATGTCATCCCGATGAAGCCCCAAACCTTACCCTTCCAACAGAAATTGAGGAAGATGCACCCTAAACTAGAACCGACCATTCAAAAAGAACTGAATAAACTCTTAAGTGCTAAAATAATTTTTCCTGTTAGACATACTCAATGGGTGTCCAACCTTGTCCCAGTTCGGAAGAAAAATGGGGAAATTTGACTTTGCGTCGATTTTCGAAACCTCAATAGAGCGTCTGACAAAGACAATTATCCTGTCCCACCCATGGAACAGATCCTTCAACAAGTATCTGGTTCCAAGAGGCTATCTTTATTGGATGGTTTCTCTAGATACAACCAAGTCTTGATGTTTCCGCTAGACCAACTCAAAACTACCTTTCGTACCCCGTGGGGCTCTTATGCTTATCGCAAAATGACCTTTGGATTGATTAATGCTGGTGCTACCTTTCAAAGAGAAATGGACATTCTTTTTTGAGGCTTAATCAATCACTCCGTCGTAGTTTACTTAGATGATGTGACTGTTTATTCTAAAAACAAAGACGATCATCTATCTCACTTACGAGCCATTATGCTACGATGTCATAAATACGGCATCTCCTTGAACCCCCAAAAGTCCATCTTTGCAGTAGAACAGGGTAAATTACTAGGATTCATTGTGTCTAGTGATGGGATGATTATTGACCACAAGAGGACTCAATTCATCGCTAAACTTCCCCCTCCTACATCCAAAAAATCCATGCAGTCTTTCTTAGGCCAGATTAACTTCGTGAGAAGATTCATCCCCAGTTTCTCCAAAATGGTCAGGCCTCTACAGAACTTGATTAAGAAAGACACCCAATATCACTGGGGACCCACAAAAAATCAAGCTTTTAATTCCATAAAGAAGGCCATAATAGACGCTCCATCTCTCATGAGCCCTGACTTCTCTCAAGATTTTACACTCTATAATTTTGCCTCTGACCATTCCTATGCTGCAGTCCTAACTCAAAAGAATTCTGAGAATAATGAAATACCCATTGCCTTTATGAGCTCTACTTTCAAAGGTGCTGAACTTAACTACCCAACGGTTGATCAACAAGACTACGCTGTTTTCAAAGCAGTTAAGCATTTCCGGTCCTATCTTTTGAAGTCAAGGATGAAAGTCATTGTCCCCTACCCTGCCGTAAGGAACTTGTTAGTACAGAAGGAGTTAGGAGAGAATAGGGATAACTGGGTCACCTCCTTATAGGAGTATGAATTAGAAATTACCCCAGCTCAGATCATGAGAGGCAAAGGGTTGTGTAAGTTGGTTGTTGATTCGGAAACAGGACAGCAAGAAGATAGTGATACGTCAAACCTAGGACAAAGCAATCAAAGTTTGATTTGTTGCACACAAAACCTCGTTAATCCCTGGTACGACGATATTAGATTCTGTATTAAACATGGGTCATCACCTCGTCACCTTGACCCCGCCAAGAGAATAACGTTAAGGCTAAAGTTCACCTCCTTTCATCTAGTTAACGGTGTATTGTTTCGTCAGAATTTTGACGGCGTACTGATGCGCTGTCTCAAGAAAGACGAAGCAGAAAAAGTCTTGCTTGAGTTGCATGCAAGAGAAGTTGGTGGTCACTTCGGTGGTGACACCACTGCTCATAAGGTTTTAAGAGATGGTTATTACTAGCCCACACTTTTTAGGGATGCCCATACCTTGTGTCGTAAATGTATCATCTATCAGAAAGCATCAGGGTGGTTACAGAAACCAGCCTTTCCCTTGCAACCTGTGTCAGTAGATTCTCCTTTCTAGCAATGGGGCCTTGATATCATAGGTCCAGTTAACCCTATGTCCTTGCAACAGAACAAGTATATTGTGACAACCACATATTACTTTACTCGATGGTCTGAAGCTGCTGCGCTAAGAACTGTCAACACAAGTTAGGTAATCACTTTTCTAAACTCGAATATTATCACTCGTTTCAGTATCCCTGACTGTATAGTCTTTGAAAATGCTTCATACTTTTCTTCTCTTGAGATGAGTGATTTTGCTTTGGAGAAAGGAATAAAGCTAAAGTATTCTGCTAGTTACTACCCCCATGGAAACGGATTAGCAGAATCAACAAACAAGAACTTGATTAAAATTATCAAGAGAACCATGGTTGAAAATCAAAAGAATTGGCACAATGCACTGCTGAACACACTGTGGGATGATAGGGTAACACCTAAAGCCACTATAGGTAATTCCCCCTTTTTTCTCGTTTATGGCAGAGAAGAAATTCTGCCACCTCACATTCTTCTTCCTTCACTCCAGTTGTCACAAAAAATCCAAGAAGAAGATTGTCCCCTTTTAGAAAGCCGAATTAACGCTTTGATGAAGTTGGAAGAAGTAAGAGCCCAAGCTAAGCGTAAGTTAGATCAACATCAACAATTAATTAAAAGATGGTTCGATTCTAATTCTGCTTCTGATAGGAATTTTGAAATAGGTGATCTCGTCTTGAAATGGGACAAACCACACGAAGGAAAGGGCGAGCACACAAAATTTCAAAACTTATGGCTTGGACCATTTTTAATTGCTGAAAAGTTGGTTCCTAGTTCCTTTCGATTGCAGAATCTCGAAGGGCAGCTTGACACCTATCCGGTGAATGGCCAAGCCCTGAAAAGATACTTTGCATGATAACTACCCTTGTATATTATGTATATATTTTTGATTTTGTTTTCTTTTCGTTTGCTTTCTGTTTTGATTTTGATTTGAATTTATCAGTTTGTGTTTTTGAAAAATATACATACCTGTACACTGAACTATTCAGACAAAGACGATAGAAAAAAATTCTTCGCTGAAATAACTTTTGAAAAATTGTACAAACATCAATGATATATTGCTGAAATTGATATCTGTGTTGGAAAATTTTGTTGTTTGAAAGAAATTTATTGATTTCAATCTCTGAGCAAAGCTTGTCATGATCATCTATTATCTTTTTACGCTGTCCCTTTTCCATAAAGGAATGACTCAAAAAAATGTCTCCCTATCATAGGAAGTATTTCAGAAATAAAACATCTTTGGAGCTTAATAAAGGACAATTCTAAATTTTTTTGATGAGGTCTGAAAAAATATGTTAAAATATTAAGATTTTCAGTGTCACCCCGCTCAGCTATATATCTATAAAAGAAAAACAAAATAAAATTATTAATAAGAGTTGTGGGAAGTGCTTGTAAACCCGCCGGGATACTGAATAGGTCTGCTGGCAGTGGGTAAATGCATGCATGGCGCCAAGACAACTTCACCGGGGTACTGAACAGGCTCGCTGGTAGCGAAGCAATGTCAGGTACATGAAATCTGCAAAAATATAAGAAACCTCTTTAATGTCCTTTATTCTGATCTAGAACTTCTTGATAGGATACAGATGTCAGAGTGGGTTAAATGGAAACCCTGTCGAGGCTATGGACGACTGTTGGAAGCAGTGGCCATGCCAACAGTATTGAAGATTTTATCTTTAATATCATGACTTGCTGATCTTAAGACTGTTATTGGTTTTCATCTTTTAAAACACTGCTGGAAAAAAATGATTAATCATGATGTTAGTACGATTTTCTGGTTGCTATTTTTGAGTTGAAATTTTCTTTGATGTCCTAATCTGAATTTGTTTCTTTTGACAGAGATAACTGCTTCTACCAGTGTGTTTCCATTGTTGGTAGCCAATTCACTTTTTTTATTATCCTATAAGCTGCCTACACCTATGTCTTGCAAACATCAAGTTTTTCGTTGCATTTTTCAAATAGACGACATTTTCATTTCTTGCGACATTTGCACATTTGTCTTCGTTAAGTTTTCATGACTGTAAGCGTGAAAACTTCTCCTTTCAAGGTCACATTTCGATCACTATTTGAACTGTCATGATCTTTTTATCAATATGCCTACTGCACTTACCTTTTGTTTATCGTTATGTGGCTGGGAGGACTTTCGAATTATGCTCATTGGACACTCTTATATTGATTGCATAACTTGATTTTATTGAGTTTGTAAGGCATTGAGCATTTGGATTTACACTTATATGACTTGCCTGATCATTGATTCTATGAAAATGCATAGGGGTTTTGATTAAGTTTTTATATATATATGATATAATCCTTATGTTCATCTTTTCATAAATTTTGGCTTGTCGACTATATGAATACCGTTTGGCACTTTGGTTAATCTTTTGATTATATACATTGGCGCATATTGGGTTTTGATTTATATGTTGTATTTGTAAACGTTATTGGTATGCACATTGCATTTCATTGGTTGTACACATGACTTAATGGTTGAACTATTATTATGGAGTAAACAACTATGAAATTGGTGGTTGTACTTGGATAATCAATATTTTGCATGGCAGACTCCACCACCTTCGCATGTGCGCATTTATGCTTACCCCTTTTGGCTCGTTCATTGCTGTTGGTTCAGGTAGCTCTGTTACTGTGTGTATTGGTGAATTCGAACCCTTCCCTTACCATGCATTTGGCTCCATGGCCCCAGTCATACGAGTTGAACCCAATGGCAGTCAAGCCCTGTTTATGTTTGATAATGCCCGCCAAGATTTGGTAGACAATGGATGGCTTACCTTCGTGAAACGTTTTGAGGGTTTTAACCTTTGTGTAGCTTGACAGTTTTCCATGACCTTCGATGGCTGTCGAGCCAAGGTAGGTGATGTATAGTTAGATATTGATGAATAGTTTATCATCTCGGCTATGGGGTTACCTACTTCGGGGCAACGCTCATTTAAGAATTGCAAGGTTGAGGAAGTGACATGGACATTGTTGTTTTAATCGCGCAAAATCACCTCCTGTGATAGAGGTATGCCTGTAACTATGCTTAAACAATGATGGCACGATTTATTGATGATAATTAAGTAGTTCGTGACCTGCGAAGGTCGATATGGGCTTGTATTCCTTTACCACCTACGTCTGTTGATAATTTTCATAGGTTATCCTCTAAACATGCCGTTCTATTTTCATCGGAGCTTGTATAAAATGTCCAAAAGGTATAAAAGGCAAAAGGCCGACAACATCCTATTTCATCATGGGCTTATTAAGCTCATCATTGTTTATCAGTTGAGTTTTCTTGGTGACAGTTGGAAGGCCTTCATCGCCCGTAATGGCTTTGAAGACATCAACCCTATACAGGTTGATAAACTTGTGGTAACTGAGGCTAAGGCTGAACCACCTCTACCCCTACACCTCCTACTGCCTAAACCCTCGACCGACCCTCTTATCGACTTACCCCACACTGTGACTAAGAGTGTTGAGACTGTTAAGCCTGTGACAAAAAATCCCAAGGCAAGTCCTACTGTAAATGATAAAGGGAAAAGGAATGCCCGACTCATTTCGATAATGACAAGGAACAAGCCAAAACCCCCTGTTGAGCCAAACCCTATCGTCTTGAGTGAGGACTCTGATTCGGAAGTGGAACATTTTTTAGCTAGCGAATATCCCTACTTGCAAGGTTTGTGTGCTGAACCCTCATATGATTTTGTATCAAACCTACCCCCCTGCCTAAAAGATGACCCTAACTACCCAGGCATTAAGTTGCCTTGTGAAACCCTCGGTCGTTTGCCCAAACCCTCGCCTTCTCTGTCTAAACCTACATAGTCACCCTGTGATCAGTGCAATTCATGGTTAGAGTGATATTTTATTGATGTTCCTATACTCCAGTCAAAGATTCAATCTTTGGAAGACCAGATTGCAGTCCTAACCAGTCAAAAGGCCAAGCTACAAGTGATAGATAAGAAACAAAAGACAATCGGCTCCATCCTGTTTAAGAACGTGGAATCAGCCACGACTGTTGTAAATTCCAAGCTGGCATAATTAAGCAACCTCGTCACTACACAGGTATGGTTTTGACATCATTTTGTTTTGTAAATAATCTAGTTGATATAATAATTTGAATTCAACTTTTAAGTAGTTTGATCACTCTAAATGCATCTATCATTCGGTGATCATCCTGTACATGACTTCATTTTGATTAAAATAGAAAGCGTTTTGAGTTGATATATGATTTGCTCATAGATTTTTTTGGTTATTCGTTTGGATTTCATTTTCTAAGTTTGAGTAAAATAACGAAAGTAATGGTGTGTTTTCGATTCAATTCGTTCTGTGCTCACTCCCAACAGGAAGCTTTTATGCTTAATTTAGAAAATGATTTTGCTCGGATTCGATTTCGTTATTATTGGTATGCTATGATTGGTAAATGTCTTCGGGAGGATACTTGTTACGATGTTGTGTCATGTGTTTTTCTATATTTGATTGTTTCTAGGATAAGGATAATGACTCTGTTTCTTTAATAAAAACAATACACTCAGATACCATTCACGCTCGAATCGGGAAATGAATTCGAATCATAACAACTATGTGAAAACCTTAGCCAATCGATTCATTGTTATTCTAATTTGGCAAGTATGTCCTATGAGTCGAGTTTAGATTATAATTGATGATCGGTATTTTAGATTTGTGAAATGAATTGGTCAAACCCTGTTATGATTTGTTTGATTGAAACGATTGTGATCAAAATTAATCGATCTTGTTTGCTTGTTTTTCAAGGATCAACGATCGAAATCTATGACAAATTCTGTTTGATTGATCCTATTACATTTTGGTTATGTGTCAGTTATGGTTTGGATTCGTTCACAACCTAAATCACTTGCTATACAGTTATCGTGATAATCCTGATCGATTCGATGATTTCTCCTGTTGATGAGACAAGTGTAACGATGTGCTTGCGATTTGTTCTATTTTCAATTGAATATCAAAACGATCTCATAACAAAGGGATTCGATTCGTTGAGACACGATTATGATGCTATTACATATGATTTCATTTACCCGACTTATAACAATAATCGAAACAGAGTATTTGTATCTTTGTATTCAATTAAATGATATGAATCTTTTCGCTATATCGTTACAACTATAACGAGTGGAAAATGATTTTGTTGGATTGGGTCGTATCTCTTGTTTAACAATCACATATGATATGTTTGATTATTGGTTTCAATTGGATATGAAACAATCTTATTACTGTACGATTATGGCTCCGTAGACCCGATTTTGTGGTAACAAAAAAAATAGAGTATTCCTATCTCTGTGTTTGGTTGAATCATTTTTTATTCTGTTTAATGTTGAATGATAAAATCTCAATGATTCGTTTTCAAGTGGTTATTGGAAGATAATTGGATTTAATTCTTTTAAAATATTTTGAATCGATTCTGATGCTGATTCTGTATCTCATTTTGACTAGCTACAAAATCAGATGATTCTATAGCTATTCTATAGAATTTAATTTTTATCATTTTATTAATAAAAGAGCCTTCTAACTTGTCTATTTTGGATCCTTTTCAGGTGAATTTGAATTGCATGGGATTTGATGGACAGTTTAGAGGATATTTGGATGTTTTAGTTTCATTTTAATTTCCTAGTTTAGACAATTTTGGGATATCTTCCCAGATTATGTAAACAGTTTGATAATTTCCACAGGGAGGTTTTACCCTGTGGAAAAACTTATAAATACTTATGATTTTTGTAATAACACCATCCTCATTCGTGGGAGAACAAGGATATGGAATTTTAATAGAGACTGAGATAGAGATTGATGTTTTGTTACAACTTTAGCTTTTCATAATATCAATATTTTGTTTCATGTTTATGTGTATCATGTTGCATTTGGTTAATGACTACTTTAGCTATCTTAATATTTTGCAAATGATATGATTTAATCAATATAATCCATATCTGATTTCTTCTAGTATTTAAAAAACATAGCAATTACTTGATTCAGTTTATGAACGACAGATTTCTCTTCTTCATCAATTGAATTATTAAGTATAAGTTTTTTCATAATAGGTTTACCTAATTGCAGAGATTTATAAATCATATAATTGTTATGATTTTTTATGTCTTGTTTGTCCTATAAACAACTCAAAGAGCATTGCAACTATCATTTACGAGAAGCTTCTGGATTATTTGGTGTGATTTTCCTTCCTCCGACCAGCTTCGAAGATCATCATACACAGGACAAACCTGGAGCGTTTCCAGGTCAGTTTGTCATTTGTTTGTTTAGTGTATTTATTAGTAGTTTAGTTTAGATATAAGTTTAGTTAGATTTATAGGTAGAATTAGTATATTAGTGTTTGGTTTAGTTAGTTTTTTTGTTTTATTTCTTGTTTATAAAATTATAAAATCAACAAAAATACCTTTCTCTATCTTAGGACAGATTGCAAATGAATTTTTTCAGGTTTTACTTAAATCTATAAATTGTAGATATTATACATTTTGTAAATTGGTTATATTGCAGTTAGTAGTTAGTATAATAGTATATAGAATAGTTAGAGTAGTTTAGTTTATTTAGTTTTAGTTTAGTTTGTTTAGTAGTTAGTTTTAATTAGATTAGTTTATTAGTTTGTTTTATTGTTAGTTAGTTTAGTTTGTTTTATTTAGTTTTAGTTAGATTAGTTTAGTTTAGTTTAGTTTTCTTTTGTTTTCTTAGGACCTTAGATCGGCTAACGGAGCCGCTAAACCCGTCAGGGTGGTTCATTCCAAACGGCTTGGGTTATTAGACAAACCCGGACCGGTTCCACTTTCTCAGTTGACGGACGATCGATTTCGCACGTCAACAAACTGCTAATGAGTTTGTCCCACATTTCTTTGGCAGTTTCTAAGTGCATAAATTTTACAAATTTTTCTTCTGCAAGCCCACTCAAGATAGCATTCATAGCCTTAACATTGAAGCTGAATTCTAGCTTGTCATCCTTATTATCTAGTACAATTGGCTTTACATAACCAATCTCTACCACATCCCAGACATCTGCACCTAAAGCCATTATGTAGGTTCTCATTCTAACTTTCCAGAAGGCAAAGTTTGTTCCATTGAATAGAGGGGCCTTATTGGTTAAAGTTCCTTCATGGATTGACATGTTTAAGCTCTAGGATCTACCCTTAGATAAAATGGGCCCACTCTGATACCAATTTTTGGACAACTGAGATGGGGGGTGAATCAGTTGTTACTATGCTTAAACAATCATATCCATTTTTAAACTCATTACAAAACTCTCAATGATGATCACAATAAATAAGCAGTAGAGTATTCAACATCAATCACACACATGTATAATACATAGACATATATTCTTGAGGAAACCCATAACGAGTGAAAAACTCTTCTTATTTATATGATAATTATTTTATGTACATTATCATTCTTATGAGCACCAACTCATAATGAGGCTACCACCTCTGTTTTGCAAGCTGCTACTTGCTGAGAGAATCAACTCTCTGGTTTCTCTAGCACCCACTAGAAGGAAGCACCAACTCCCTGAGTGTTCCAGCACCAACTAGATGGAAGCACCAACTTCCAGTTACACAGGAACCAACCTCTATAATAGAGAACAATAATTCTCCCTTGCACCACCCTACCACCCTTGTTTTTTTGGATGCAACTAGATGGAGGCTACAACTCCATGTGTTCAAGCACCCACTTGAAACTTTGAGGACACTAGTCCTCCCTAGCACCTCCCTACCAACCTGAAATATAAATATTTTCTTTCTTAAATTTATCACAGTGATACAACATTTATCAATGGCTTACCAGTCTCATCATTGTTCTGCTACACTACCCTGTTCTTCCCACATCAGTGTCTTTCTGCTCGCATACCCTGTGCTTTCTGTTCTTCTGGGTTTTATTCTCTATGGGCCATCTGCATTCTATGTGCTATGCCTTTGCATTCTCTTCATTGCGTCACTTTTCTATCCTACAAGTTGTTCACTACGTCTCTTCCTCACAACTACATAGCTAACCAACAGAATTGCCTCACTTCTCTGTTATACATCTTTTACTCACATCGAGTCCTCTGTCTAATCATCATAGCAACTCTTTGTCATCCATGGTGGTTAGCTCAATGTGTTCATCATCAATGGGCATTATGCTGAGATTCCTTAGCTTCTCTGGCAGTCGAAACTCTTCGTCTACTCTGTCAGTTACAACCAATCAATTATGGCTTCTTTGGCTTCTAAGCCTCTTCCTTCACGTGATCATTGGAAATGACCATACGCCTAGGATTAATGAGCACCTGATCACTTATCAATTCAATGACCACGATTCATTCTCTTGAAATCGACAACTTTCGTAACTTCAAAACTTTTCCTTTCAAAACTTTTGGGTTTCAAACATTTCGAAACTTCCAAATCATAATTCCCAAACAGATCGGACAATTTATATTCATTTAGAGGAAATGGATCAATCGTCAGATTTGATTCTTACAAGGCTTAAGCTGATGTTCAAGACTTAATCAACTGTTGAGATGGATGGCCACCTTTTACTCTAGGTATTTGGCTATTACACTTATGCTATACTTCCACTGTATCTTGATCAATGGTTGAGAGTGAACCTGACATCATATCGATGGTCGATATCTCCTACGGGTCTCCGGAATTTGGAGATTTCAAATCTCAACCCTTTATTTTCTCCATACGTCAATCTTCCAAAATTGTCAATCCACTGACACGTGTCCCTTTCGGATCAAAGATTGATATATCCTTTGGGTCTCCAGACTTTGGAGATTTCAAATATAAAACCCCTTCTTTCCTCCAGAGTGATGTCACTTAGTTACATCATTTGATTATGTGTCATGAGCCTAGTAGCTACCACATGTCAGTCGGATTTGTGATTTCCATGTACCTGAAATGTCGAATCAACTTGACACTTGTCATTTTCTGATTGTGCCACATGTCCTTGATGACATAGTATTACTGACGTGGTCTACTGATGTGGTCTTTTGACATGGTCTACTGACCAACAAAACTGATCCAATGGTCCTCATATGTCCTCCAAATTGGATGATCCTTATTCATTTCATATTTCTAGGCTTCGGATTTTTCCAATATCAAAATTTATGGAGCGTAACCTCCTCATATCTTTATATCCAAAGTGAATCATGCTCATTGATCAGAATATTAGATAGACAACTTGATCTTTCTATGATGTAGGTCTTTTGGTGTATCCCGTCCTTCCACTTGGCATGATCCAATGGCTGATGGAAATTCACATTTTGGGAATTTCAAATCTCAAACTCTCTAGAGTGTAACCTCCTCGAGTCTTTAGATCCGAGGTGAATTTTGTTTTTTGATCATGAACTTATATCGACAGTTCGATCTTTCTACGATGTGGCTTTGCTGGCTTATTCTATCCTTCGACTTGGAATGATCCAACGACTGATGAAAATTCTCATTTTGGGAATTTCAAATCTCAAGCTCTCTAGAGTGTAGCCTCCTCGCATCTTTAGATCCAAAGTGAATGTTGTTCATCAATCATGAACTTAGATCGACGGCTCGATCTTTCTATGATGTGGATTTGCTGGATTATCCTATCCTTCCACTTGGAAGTGATCCTACGGCTAACGAGAATTCACATAATTGAATTCTCAATTGTTTTTCCCCACTTATCCTGTCCTTCCACTCAAAAATGATCCAACGGTCCTAAGGACACTTGAAGCAGATCAACAGTCAATGATGGTTGCGGAACCACAACTTGTGAGTGATTTAACTCAACACCCAAACTCCACAATTTGAAGTTGTGCACTATTGATGAGTCAACCACAATCATCGATATTCGAAGCTATAAGATCGGACATTCCTGACCAATTGCAGGATTGGAACATGCACGATGTTTAATTATCCTTTCAATCTCTACAATTCATCCTTGTCATAGGAACCAAACCCACCACTGAGGCCCAATTAGACTCTGTAGCATTTGAAGATGGAATGGTTCTCCAGATCTTGTGATCTGACCAATTTATCGATGGGATTTGTGTTTTCTTATGAAGTCTCTTCCTTCAGTTAAGACTATTCTCTTCTGTATTTTTTCCTGGGTAGGTTTTTTATGAGAAATGAAAGCCAGCATAAACCAACTTGACAACAATCTAGATTAATTTTTAACTACTGGGGAAGAGGTTGAGTTTGGGATAACCCGTTGCTCAAACATGCAGACAATGATTCTATACCACAGGCCTAGTACTAATACAATAACCATGTGAGAATCCAATTTCTGTCTAAGAAACTAATTATCAGAAAGAAATCACATATGTAATAAGATAATGGAAAGAAAAATAATTCATCTACCATAACCCTTCATCACATAATAACACAATGATTTATCTTCGTCATTAAAGCAAAGAACATCAAGACATTGCACCAGATAACTTGACAACGGAATTAATTTCTCTTACTCATTACTACATCATTCATGAAACAGGATAGGAAGTAGTTCTTCTCCAAGTCTAATCACATGCATCTGATGAAAATATTTTGTCTTTGGTCCAGAAGTACTTCTCAATTCTTAGCAACTTCAAAATAATTCTTAACAACCAAAAGGAAAGAGTTCTTACAACAACCATCGACCCTTGACTAATTGGTCAAGGTCTTTATTTATAATATAAATTTTAGCTAAAATTAACGACTAAGTGAAATTTAAGAAAATAAAAAATTGCCACGTGGCGTTATCTTCTAACAGTTTCTTTAACAGTCAACCTAGGATATTTCTTGGAAAGGGTGAATTTTCTTGTATTCAATCCAGCTGATAAACAATTCTTCACAAGTTTGGGCCCATGGAAACCTGTGTTGTTCCATCAGGGCTTCATATATTCCCCTGATGTCTACTGCATGCACCTGGTACTTCACAAGACTGGAGTTCAACTGTTGTAGCATGGTTCGGGCACTGATAGGAGGTTCTGCGAATCGCTGCACTTTCCCTAGATTTGCATTGATCATTTTTGTGAGCTCTTCGGTCCATATTGATTCTTGTTTGGAATGAAACTTTACTATGTCACTTAAGTCAACAAATTTTTCGGGGATGTCGAACTCGAGGAGCCCAATATCCTTCATTACTTTATTAATTTTATCCCAATGCTTCTTGCATTTGGTCCATTGATCTTGGATTTCTTGGTGTGGGTCCCGAGACATCTTAGCCTAGTACTCAACTAATCACTTCATGCGATTAAGACTACTTTTTCCCACCATAAAAATGTCATGTTCTTCCTTCTCTCGGCCCTACTGGACTGCCTCAATGTACTCAAGTATTTCTACCACTAGTTGCGCCTTTTCATACCATCACTCCATATCCTTTCATGTTGCATGTGCCATGAGAGTTTCCTCCTAGAACTCAACTATGTTCATAGTTAATAGGTGTATTTCCTTCTTGAACTCATTGTAAACTCCTCTAAATTCACCTTTCAAATACACAGTGGTCTGCGTGGTGCAAGTGTTCAAGCTCCTTTAGGGCGGTAGCTAGTTCCTTATTGTCTCTCCTGGATCTATCCAAGGTGGATTCTAAGAGGGATTTTCCCATGCCAATCACTTTAGTCATCCGGGCATCTACTGTGTTGATTAAGTTCTCCTTTGCAGTAACCAAGATGGAGTGATCCAACATGATCCTTATTTTCTTTACAGTCCTCTTAATGATGGCCTTTCTCTTTTTATCGTAGGATATCACATAGATATCTTCTACCTCATCTACCAACTCTAGTATCTGCTGATTACCCCATGTGAGTGTGTTCCGCAGGCTACCGGTGGTGTATATTTGTTCAAGATTGGGCTCTTGAACCTCCTCATTGTCCCTCGCTGGTGCATATTATGCTTGTTGTTTGTTGGGGATTTGATTAATTGGTAGAATAGAGATGTCGAGTACAGGATCATGACTTACTTTCTCGTTGGCCACCGAACCGCTGATTCCCTTTCATGAGGATTCTTTCTTTTATTCCTCTGATTTAGGATTGTCATCCAGATCTGCTTTGGCTTCTGATACATTGGGCCCCTTTGTGTCGAGGCCACTTTCAAATTTTGTTTCCTCTTGTGAGACCTCCTTGTCTTGAAATTTGGGCTCAGGAGAAGAAGTCTTCTCCGAACACTTTTCCTCTTGGACATGCACAGGGGTGTCATGAGATGGTTCCGAGCTCTTTTCATCACTATATATATGTATAATATTGCTCAGGGGATTAGGTGCTTATATTTATATTGACACCCGGCCTGCCCCTGGTTGAATTGTCCTACCCATCAGGGGACTAACCAATGGTGTTGTTGATTCAGGGTTGCCTAACTCGTTCGTGTTACTGGGATTTATAGAACCGGGGCCACTTGGCTCCGATGAGCCGCCTTCTTAGATATCATTTGGAAGAGAAGGTGTTATGATGAGGTATGGATCATCCTGCATCTGCTTCATTAGCAGTTTTCTTTGCTACCATAAAATTTCACACATCCCTGTGCAACTTGAATTTCAAGGGAATTCCTAGCTTGTACTGGGGATTCCCGATAATCCCTTGCTACTTCGATGTCTTCTTTGGGATTACCCATTTCTTTGCCTGGTTCATATGCTACCATTCTTTTTTGGGTCCTAAGAATCTCTTGAGTTGTCTACTCCAAGGACGTCGCTTTCTCTTCCCAACTCATGGCCTTAAACCTGGTTGTTCGAGGGTCAACTATCCTTGTCACCACCTTGTTCCAATCTCATGTGTTTTTGGTGAAAACTTCATATTCAAACTGGTCATGGGCATAAGGACAATAGGATGATCCTTGTGATGCATGTTGTAGGACCTGGGCCTTGGGATCATGTTTGCAAAAACGACTAGTTTTGAAACGAAATTCCAATTGGCTTAGCCCTTCTTGCTTAGCATGTGCGGTGTTTTTGACCATGTAGAAGCCAATAGGAAACCCATAGGGTATGAAGTCACACTTCTTATCTTTTACTAAAGTGGAATTATATCCTTGCAGAATGGTCTGATAGAAAATTTCTCCTAACACTAGTCGATCGAGAACATATATGGGTAACAAATGGGGTGCCCCTGTGGTGCCAAAAACCCTAATGTAGGTCTCGTGTTCATCTAATTACCAATGACCTACTTTCAATATAACCTTTTTTTCTTCATCTAATAGCCTTGGGCACTCTTTCTTCAACATCAAAGAATAAATGCGTCCAATAAACTAGTCACATATAAGAGAATAGCATTTTTTGTGTATGTTTTCCCATAAGATGTTGAAGTATACATGGACTGGGAGTTCGAAGGAGTGCCATTTTAATTTCATTCCAAAAAAAAACATTCCTGGCACAGATAATTTCCAACAGATACGAGGCCATGTAGAAGGAGAGGGTTTCTCCCTCTTTTGATGTTTGGGCTTGTCATATACATGTACTCAGCTATTTGGAGATTATGGTACCCCAATTGAATATTGTGCCTGAAATGGCCACCGTATAAGCTAGAGGCATCCAAGCCTCTAAAAACTGGGAACAATATTTCTCCCCATGCAACCTACGGAGAAGAGCCATCAGGTATATGTATGGTTCCCTTAGATTGGTCATCAGATACCAATCGATAGTCCGGTTCATGAATTTTTTTGTCTTCCCTCCACCATGACACCATGATTTTGCTGGTGTTGTGTGTTGCATAGAAACTTACAATGAAATTAGTGTTCAACTTTTCTTTTGGCTCCCTGAGCTTGTAGTAACTTTGGGCCTCTGAAGGAAAGAAAACCTCGATGAATTCACTGTTATCATCATTAATCAAACATTTTTTTTCATCAGTGTGGTCAATGAGCCACTTTAGGAGCTCAATGCAAGGAAACACAGGAGTTCGGATTTTTCCACCATGTGCATATAAGCCCTATGAATATTTGGGAGGACATCATCATCGAGATTCCTTGTATCAGGATCATTATGCGGGGTATACTCAAGGGGTTCCTCCTTCTTGATTTTATTAAAAAATTCTTCCCAACGAGGAAATGTTGTTTTGGATCCAATGTTTTCATCTATGTCTCCGAAGGTTGGGGGTTGGATGAAGGCCTTCTTGGTGGATGTCTTAATGATGGGAACCATCTTGGGGGAAAATTCTAATTGTCTTACAACTGCTAGGGAGGAGACCTCTCCTACTTCTAGTTCTTGCAGCTTTGGTTCTCTTGGGGATTCCTTGGTGGAGGGTTTCTTTGGAGGTATTGTTCCTGCAATTTAAACAGCCCTTTAAACAGGTGCACATAGCAACGTTGGGTGGGAACACATAAAAAATAAAACGTAAAATACCACAGGTGGATACATACCTATAATTATTGCTAAGATAATTGTCTAATACTCACTGAACCTTGGATTCCTTCTTCAGATTGTTAGCCTCACTCTTTTGTGTGTTTTGAACTCCTTGCCACACAAAATAGGATCACACACAATGACTCAAAAGAATATGACTGGAGAAATTCTATCCGTCGTATCAATCAGTTAATGTGAGTAATGAATGCAATTCAAAATAAACTACCATCAGATCTCTCTGAGTAAATTCTAACTGGTTGATGCCAGAGGCATGGAGGAAGATGCATTGTATCGATAGGCTTAAATGGTCTCTTTTGATTCACGCATGAATTAGCAACTAATGTGCGATCCACGAATTAACTAAAATTTTAAGTGCATCGTACCTAACAAATCTAAGGGTTAAAACGTCTCATCACATTGTGTCTCTATGATGTGGAGATCAGGGATCAACTATTACCTTTGTGCATGATTCTACTGGTATCCTTCTGATAAAAATTCTGACATCGATGATATCGAGGATTGGTGATCGGGGAAAGTTCAAGTGCACAGTTTTTGAGCGGGTTATTGTCTTTGTAACCTTCCATCGTCAAACATGTTTCGAGAATCAGTGGTTGGCGATACCACTTTTCCCCTTGCGCGACACTTACTTTTCATTTTCTTCCGAATCCGAATGGATCAGTCTTCGATGATATTCTTGCCAAATCTTATTCATGAAAAGAGAGACATCTATCCACTGACGCTGATGAAGATCAATGCACGACTATTTTGAACTTCTCAAGCGATTGTTTTGTCACCTTTAACCTTTACCGATGTCGATCTTCCTAAGTGTGTTGGGGAAAGATTTAGACTATCATTTCCTTAAGTAGTTGTTAAGTCCCATTTAAAGTTAAGATGATTCTTTGTTGTGAATTCAAATAGAATTTAAACAATTTTAACATGAAACATAAAATATAAGTGCATGCATCAATTTCATACTGAAGTGAAAACGGACAGTGCAAAGGATCAAGTGGTACCCAAAGAGTAGAAATGGACATAGAAATTTTTAGGGTGTTCTGAGTGCTCAACAAATGGTGATTCACTGGGTGAAAGAAGAATCTTTATTCCTCCTCCAGGGCTTAGCTGATACAGAAGTTGATGGGGAATCTTAGCTGGTCTTAAATTGGAGCCTCCTAACCTTCGCATTTGACGTCCTTCAATTGATTCTTTTGGGTCTTCTTGTGGAGTTTTAACCCCTTTCCTCCTTCGTTTCCTTTGAACCTAACTCACTGAACCACAAAGTAGACATTTCTCCAAAGTTGTTATTTGTTGAAATTGGATAGTGGATTCCTGGAAGTAACCGTAAGTTTTCTAGTGCTTCTGGTGTTTGTAAGTGAGCTATGGATTAAAAATAGGGTTTGTTACGTTGCATAAGGCCGACCATTGTTTCACCGGACATACCTTCAAAAGCACAAAAAACCATAAATAAAAGAAACAACAAAAAGAAGTAATTCACAATCATGAAGATACTCAACAAAGAACAAACAACACACATATTTATTGTTTTTTTCAAATTTTTTTTTATTTTTTTATTAGAAGTAATTGGCCATTTACTGGGAGGGCATCAGGTTCCCCTTTCAGATTAGGCAACCTATAAGTGCCTACCCCGATCTTCTCAGCCACCTGGAAAGGTCCAAACCATATATTATGAAACTTAGAATGTTTCCCTTTTGGCTCATTTGCTCTGTCCCACTTCAAAACTAAGTCTCCTACTTCAAAGTTCTTGTCTTTCGCCTTATGCCTATCGAACCATCTTTTCACTATCTATTGGTGAGATAGGAATTTTGACTTATCATTTTCTCTCTCTTCTTATAGCATGAGCAGAGTGTTAATTATTTGTTGCATGGACGATGAGGGTTCTTCGTTGGAGTCTTGGGCCAATTGAAGAGACGAAAGATAGAGATCATTTGGGAAGATGGATTCTTGCCCATAGAACAAAAAGTATGGGGAATTTCCTATAGCTTCTTTGGGTGTGACCCTATCAGCCCATATATCATTATGGAGTAGACTGTGCCAATTTCTTTGGTTGTCTGCAACCTTCTTCTTCAATATTCTTACTAGGTTTTTATTAGTTGATTCTACCACACCGTTTCCCTGGGGATAATAATTTGCTGAGTACTTAATTATGATTCCTTTGTCCAAAGAAAACTCCATCAATAGGGTGGAAGAAAAGTAAGCTTCATTATCGAATACTAGAGAAGAAGGGACACCAAACCTTGTGATCATTTGTTGTTCTATAAATTGGATCAATACCTTCTCCTTTACATGAGTCAAAGGAATGGCCTCATTTTGTGAAATAGTCGATGGCAGTAAGAATGTACTTGTGCATTTTTGAAGATCTAGGTGTAATTTCTCTTATGATATCTAACCCCCACTGCTCAAAAGGCCTAGATATAGTCACAGGGTGGAGTGGGACTGCTACTCTCTTCTCCTTTCCAGCACTTATTTGACAAGTCTTACAGTTTCTAACGTAAGTATGAATGTCTTTGAACAAGGTGGACCAATAATAGTTGGCTCTTAGTATCTTATGAGCGGTGGTGTTTCCTGCGAAATGTACCTTGGCAGGGCCATGATGGATTTCTTTCAACACTCTGTCTGCATTTCCACGTTTGAGACATCTTAATAGGACCCCATCATAATTGATTCGGAAGAGCACCGAATTTATAAGGCGGTATTGTGCATATTTTAATATGAGGGCTCTCCTTTCCCTAGGGTTGAGGTTTTCGGGACAAGTCATGTGATGTAGAAGGTAAGTTAAATCATTATACCAAGAGTCTTTTCCTAGGGATATTTGTGCTACTTCACCAAACCATAGTGCCATTTCGTTCTCCCATCTGAAATCTTCATTTACTTGATCCCGGGCTTCGGCTGCAAGATTG
Source organism: Picea engelmannii (assembly GCA_009831015.1). Classification (NCBI taxonomy): domain Eukaryota; kingdom Viridiplantae; phylum Streptophyta; class Pinopsida; order Pinales; family Pinaceae; genus Picea; species Picea engelmannii. The sequence continues at coordinate 6,552 of ML777565.1, read as the reverse complement.
CATAAACCTTGTCCTTTTACTAGTTTGGAAGGTTTTATATCTAGATCAAATTCCTAAACTACTACCACCCAATTCCCTCTTCTTTCCCCCATTTCCTGTTGGGTAAACAAGTATCAGACTGTAGGGTGCGACACAATTACTTTATTGTGATTCTTGAGGATGTAAGACTTGAAATGCTTTACTACCTTATAAATCGTGTAGGCTTGTTTGTCTATAGTAGGATAAATGAGTTGAGATCCTTGAAGATTAGTACTCATAAATGACACTGGGGCTTCGTTGTTTTCATCATCCTTCTGAGTCAAAACTATAGCTAATGACTGGTCGGAGGTGAAAGTATAAAGGGAAAAGTCTCTATTGAAATCATGACTTTGCAACACCAAGGCCCAGGATATGGAAACTTTGATATTGTTGAAGGCATATTTTCTCTTATCATCCCACTTAAATTTGACATCTTTGTGTATCATGTTTTGTAAGGGTTTGATGCTTTCTGCAAAGTCAGGATTGAACTTTCTCACAAAACTGATTTGCCTGAAAAAGGACTGCATAAATTTCTTGTTATGGGGTAATGAGAGTTGAGCTATGGCCTTAATCCTTTCCAGGTATGTGAATACCTGCTTGAGATACAATGTGTCCTAACAACTTACCTTCTTCGACACCGAAGATAGTTTTCTTTGGGTTTAAGGATATTCCGTATTTCCTACACCTTTCGAAAATCTAAGTGAGGTGTTGGATGTGCTCTTCTCTATTCTTCGAATACACTGTTACATCATCTAGATACACTACCACACATTTATTGATTAGTCCCTAGAAAGCCACATCCATGGCCATTTGGAAGGTCACTCCCACGTTAATTAACCCGGAAGGAATGTGTTTATAAGAGAAGGTCCCCCATTTAGTTTGGAAGGTTGTTTTTAAATGATCTTCCTCTGAAACCAGGAATTGGTTGTAACCTGAGAACCCGTCTAGTAGAGAGAATATATCTGAGCCAGACACGGTCTGAAGAAGCTATTCCATTAGAGGGACTGGGTAGTTGTCTTTTTATGAAGCTCTATTGAGGTTCCTAAAATCTACGCATAGGCGGGTTTCTCCCGACTTTTTCCTCACCGGAACAAGATTCACTACCCAGGCTGAATGTCTAACCTAGAAAATGAATTTGGCAGATAAAATATTCTTTAATTCCTCATACATGAGAGGTTTAAGGGATGGGTGATACTTTCAAAGATTCTGTTGGAAAGGTTTCACTTCGGGTTTTAATGGGATGGTGTGTTGAATGATGTGGGTATCATACGTTTTCAAATCCTTATACGACCACATGAAGACATCTTGGTATTGTCTAAATAATCTGAGGTAAGATTTCCTCTCTTCCTTAGATATAGTCTTGCCAATAATCTAATTCTTTCAGTTTTCTGGGGTCCCAAGATATATAGTTTCATGCAGGGGACAAGAGCTACCATTCTTTGCATTCTTAGTTCCCTTAAATATCTTTTTCAGATCAAACATATTTTCTAGATTAGCTATCCCTTTCGAGATTGTTTGAGCCTTTGATTTATCCATAGGCTGTCCTGTCCAAGGATTTGTTTTTGTTGATTGCTCTTGGAATTGTTCATTGTCAATATAGAGATCTTTGAAATTGTATTGGTTGGTCAAGAATTTTATGATCTATTCATATCCTTCAAATAATTTCCAATTCGAAATATTATTGGGTATCGATGGTTTGTAGAGTATCTCCAGAGTGAATCAGAAGGATTCATAATCCTCTAAAGGTGACATCCTGGAAGCGGTTGTGGCCAAGGAGTCAGCAAGAACATTTTTTTCTCTGGGGATCGCTGTGATATCAAAATATTCAAAGTGATCTATTAACCTATGCACCTCTTGTTGATAGTTCTTCAAGTGAGGAGAATTGCAATGTATAGTATTCCTTACTTGTCTAACAATAATTTTAGAGTCTCCGAAAACTTTCAATTCTTTGACATTCAAATCTATGGATTTCTTTAATCCTTGTACCATATCTTCATATTCGGTAGAGTTATTGGTACACTCTAACTCTAGCCTATAGAACAAGAAATGACGTTTACCTTTAGGGTTGATGAGGATGCACCCTGCTCCTGACCCTTCTTGTGATTTAGATCCATCGAAATAGAGGGTCCAAATTTGTGAGCAAGAATCACTATTTTTGTTTCCCTTATTAGTTCCTTTCTCCTCGACCTCTTGTTTCACAAGCTCTAGCGTAGGGTTTTGACAGAAGAGGGTGTCTCATGTCGGTATCAACGATTTCTCTTGAAAAATAAATTCAGAGTTTTGGGTAAGAGAAACATCGAATAAGAGAGGAGTAAAGTTTCATAAGGAGTCATACGAATAATTTCCTAGTATGGGGAAATTTGTAGATGAGGGATCATTAGGGGTCTCTAGATAAATGACCATATGTTTCAGATATCTCTCCCTATCGATTCTAATCATGTTCTTGTATCCCTTCAGTGGTAGCCAAAGGTGTGCCTAGTCTATACTAAAGTACCCATTTAGTTTTTCAGACCAATCTCGACTCAGTAATAGGCCATATTCCTCTAGGATATCTACTACAATGATATCAACCACTTGCATGAAAGTGGGGTGTGTCGATATTCTGATCATCACATCTATGATTTCTCCTATGACCTTGACTTGGGTCCTATCTAGTTGTATGAAATGCTTATCACTTTTGAGAGGTATGGAATTTAAGTTTTTGCAAATAGACAAGGGCATAACGTTGGAGGATGCTCTAGAATCCACCAAAAAGTTATGAAGGTTTCTATTGAATATTTTGAACGTTAAGAGGAATGGTGGGACAAAAGGATTCTCCTTTATATCTCCCAAACAAGTGTTCACAGTTAGTTTTCCCACCGGATGTATGGGAGATAGATTTCTTTCTGGACCATTACCCACCGTCATTTTTTCTACTGAATTCAAAGCTTGTACCAGAAAGTCCTTCTCTTGAGGAATCCTGCATATGTCCATAACTGATATATTGGCCTTTATCTTCTTCAAATCTTCAACTACGTTGTAATATAGTTTGTGCAATTCTTGGGTATGAATGTGTACAAGATTTTTACCGATAGAGAAAGATGTCTTCATGTGATCGAGAGTTATCTTAATTTTCGATGCTTGGGTGGTGTTGGTATATTTCAAGCTAGGTGAAATATTCATTTACTTCATCCTGGGATTCGGCTGCAAGATTGCATAAACCTTGTCCTTTTACTAGTTTGGAAGGTTTTATATCTAGATCAAATTCCTAAACTACTACCACCCAGTTCCCTCTTCTTTCCCTCATTTCCTGTTGGGTAAACAAGTATCATACTGCAGTGTGCGACACAATCACTTTAGTGTGATTCTTGATGATGTAAGACCTGAAATGCTTTACTACCTTATAAACCGCATAGGCTTTCTTGTCTATAGTAAGATAATTAAGCTGAGATCCTTGAAGATTAGTACTCATAAATGACACTGGGGCTTCGTTGTTGTCATCATCCTTCTAAGTCAAAACTATAGTTAACGACTGGTCGGAGGTGAAAGTATAAAGGGAAAAGTCTCTATTGAAATCGGTACTTTGCAACACCAAGGCCCGGGATATGGAAACTTTGATATTGTTGAAGTCATCTTTTCGCTCATCATCCCACTTAAATTTGACATCTTTGTGTATCATATTTTGTAAGGGTTTGATGATTTCTACAAAGTCAGGATTGAACTTTCTCACAAAATTGATTTGCCCAAGAAAGGACTGCATAGCTTTCTTGTTATGGGGTAATGAGAGTTCAGATATGGCCTTAATCCTTTCCAGGTCTATGTGAAAACTTGCTCGAGATATAATGTGGCCTAACAACTTACCTTCTTTGACACCGAAGATAGTTTTCTTTGGGTTTAAGGATATTTCGTATTTCCTACACCTTTCGAAAATCTAAGTTAGGTGTTGGATGTGCTCTTCTCTATTCTTCGAATACACTGTTACATCATCTAGTTACACTGCCACACATTTATTGATTATTCCTTGGAAAGCCACATCCATGGCCATTTGGAAGGTGACTCCTACGTTAATTAACCCGAAAGGCATGTGTTTATAAGAGAAGGTTCCCCATTTAGTTCGAAAGGTTTTTTTTAAATGATCTTCCTCTGAAACCAGGACTTGGTTCTAACTTGAGAACCCGTCTAGTAGAGAGAATATCTCTGAGCCAGACACAAACTGAAGGAGTTGTTCCATCAGTGGGACTGGGTAGTTGTATTTTTATGAAGCTCTATTGAGGTTCCTAAAATCTATGCATAGGCGGGTTTCTCTTGACTTTTTTCTCACCGGAACAAGATTCACTACCCAGGCTGAATGTCTAACCTGGAATATAATCTTGGCATATAAAATATTCTTTAATTCCTGATACATGAGAGGTTTAAGGGATGGGTGATACTTTTAGAGCTTCTGTGTGAAAGGTTTCGCTTCATGTTTTAACGGGATGGTGTGTTGAATGATGTGGGAATCATACGTTTTCAAATCCTTATACGACCACGTGAAGACATCTTGGTATTGTTTGAATAATTTGAGGTAAGATTTCCTCTCTTCCTTAGATATAGTCTTGCCAATATTCACATTCTTTGGGTTTTTTGGGGTCCCAAGATATATAGTTTCATGCAGGGGACAAGAGATACCAGTCTTTGCATTCTTAGTTCCCTTAAATCTCTTTTTCAGATCGAACATATTTTCTAGATTAGCTATCCCTTTCGAGATTGTTTGAGCCTTTGATTTATCCATAGGTTGTCCTATCCAAGGATTTGTTTTTGTTGATTGCTCTTGGAATTGTTCATCGTCAATAGAGAGATCTTTGAAATTGTATTGGTTGGTCAAGAAGTTTATGATATGTTCATTTCCTTCAAAGAATTTCCAATTCGAAATGTTTTTGGGTACCGATGGTTTGTAAAGTAGCTCCAGAGTGAATCAGAAGGCTTCATAATCCTCTAGAGGTGACAGCCTGGAAGCAGCTCTGGCCAAGGAGTCAGCAAGAACATTTTTTTCTCTGGGGATCGTTGTGATATCAAAAGCTTCAAAGTGATCTATTAACCTATGCACCTCTTGTTGATAGTTCTTCAAGTGAGGAGAATTGCAATGTATAGTATTCCTTACTTGTCTAACAATAATTTCAGAGTCTCCAAAAACTTTCAATTCTTTGACATTCAAATCTATGGTTTTCTTTAATCCTTGTACCACAGCTTCATATTCGGTAGAGTTATTGGTACACTCGAACTCTAGCCTATAGAACAAGAAATAATGTTTACCTTTAGGGTCGATGAGGATGCACCCTGCTCTAGACCCTTCTTGCGATTTAGATCCATCGAAATAGAGGGTCCAAATTTGTGAGCGAGAATCACTATTTTTGTTTCCCTTATTAGTTCCTTTCTCCCCTACCTCTTGTTTCACAAGCTCTAGCGAAGGAATTTAAGTTTTTGCAAATAAACAAGGGCATAACGTTGGAGGACGCTCTGGAATCCACCAAAAAGTTATGAAGGTTTCTATTGAATATTTTGAATGTTAAGAGGAACGGTGGGACAAAAGGATTCTCCTTTATATCTCCCAAACAAGTGTTCACAGTTCGTTTTCCCATCGGATGTATGGGAGACAGATTTCTTTATGGACCATTACCCGTCGTCATTTTTTCTACTGAATTCAAAGCTTGTAACAGAAAGTCCTTCTGCTGAGGAATCCTGCATATGTCCATAACCAATATGTTGGCCTTTATCTTCTTCAAATCTTCGACTACGTTGTAATATAGTTTGTGCAATTCTTGGGTATGAATGTGTACATGATTTTTACCGAGAGAGAAAGATGTCTTCAGGTGATTGGGAGTTATCTTACTTTTCGATTCTTGGGTGGTGTTGGTATATTTCAAGCTAGGTGAAATATTCATTTACTTCATCCTGAGCTTCGGCTGCAAGATTGCATAAACCTTGTACTATTACTAGTTTGGAAGGTTTTATATCTAGATCAAATTCCTAAACTACTACCACCTGGTTCCCTCTTCTTTTCCCCATTGTTGTTGGGTATTCTACCCTACGGACTAATAAGCTAGGGCTCTAAACTTATATGCAGAAAATGACCCTTAAGATTGAACTTTTAACCTTCTACCCAAAATCTCAACCCCTTTTCGAGCAAACAATGGAAGAATCAACTCACCTTTTTAACGATGCTTGAAGTAGATCCTCCGTTGAGCCTTCTATTTCCTTGCTGCTGCTGCCCCTTCTACAAAGCTTCCCGCAATCAAGATAAGACTACACATGCATGCTACTGATCTAATAGGGGGTTAGAAATAAAACACAAATCAAATGACATAGATGAGATTTATGAATTTTGGGACGGGAAAAGTATCTTTTTCATTAATCTCAAAATGAATCACTTACAATGAGTTCTGAGACTGGCCACCGTCCCTCGATCCTGATCCTGGGCTCTTCCTCTTCTTTTGTCCTCTAACTGCTGCAACATGAAGTGTGGACAATAATGGGCTTGGCTATTTTGGCAGAGTTTCTTTGTTATCCTTTTTCCTC
>ML777564.1:3407135-3451506 GCA_009831015.1 Picea engelmannii | reverse complement strand
CACAGAAAACAAACATAGGCTCACCAAACCATGTCCTCGATCAATGAGGGCTTCAAGCTCCCTGGAGCTTCCTGAAACTTCAATGGTGAAAAAATTGCAGAAGAAGTCTTCAAATGGCCTTGAAAATAGCACCAATGGATCCAGGACGTTCAAAAACCCCTAGTTGGGCTTTTACGGCACCTCAATAGGCCAAAAGATGAAGAAGTTAGACCTCCTCCATTTTCCTCCTTCAAGCTTTCTGAAACTGGCTCTACAAAACGCACCTCTGTGTGCATGAACCAAGAAAACGCTCCCAAAACGCGTTAAAACCCAGCACCGGGCGCAAACGTGCCAACGGTGCAAACCGTAGAATGGTTAAGGTGCCTCCAGCCCCTAACCGCCAAGCTCTTAGGCATGTGGGGGTCAATGTGACCACGCGCATTTACAAAGAGGGGGCTTCGTTCACAAAACAAATGGTTGAATGACATGTGGCGAGTGGTTTGAACCGTTCAAACCACAATTTAAACCGCGCGCAAAGGCTAGTGGTGGTCATATGCAATAGCGCCCGAAACCATGGGCTGCACTCCAACAAAACACGCGCGCACACAATATATGTAATGGTCATATACAATGGCATATAACCGGGGTTTTAAACCATATAAAAATAACCCGCGCTCCATTCCGCATAGCATATGGTCATGTAATTGCAAATGTGACCGGGGCTCTAATTGAAATACCTCCCGCGCGCGCAATCAAATGTAAAGCGGTCACATGTAAAAGGTGATATGACCGCGGGTCGGGGCTAAGCCCCGGCTCGAACCCCCCGCCATTTCAAACATAACTCAAACTTAAATAAGTTTTTAAACATATGGTTGTTAAGAACCATGGCGCGGCGCGTTGGTAGTTTGGCCTTTGTTAAAGCTTTCAACAGTGGGTAGAGGTCCGGGGGTCGAACCCCACGGAACCATACAAATTTTAATAAACCAACCAATCGACTAATAGCCAATAAACGGGTGCCACGTGGCAGCCCATGAATGGGCCACGTGGCACCATACCATTGCCCAATAAATGCCACGTGTCGAAACCACATTCGGTCAACTGCCAGCTAATCACAAATCGCCACGTCATCGCCACGTATGTTTCTGATGTCATTCGACACGCAGGCTTCTGGCGTCATCCCGTGCCACGTGTCACCCTTTCAGTGGTGACACGTGTCACCTCCGAATTGGTCCAACCATACGCCCAAAAAGCCAAATCTGCCTGACACGTGTCATCACCTGGAGCTGCCACGTGTCTTGTATGGACTTGCCATGTGTCCTGTACGGACCTGCCACGTGTCATGTATGGACTGTACGGACAGGTACAGTCAGCATCAAATTTTTGCCTGTTTGGCTTGGCGAACAGATCACGATATCTTCTCCATACGGCGTCCATTTGACAAAGTAAATATGCCGTCGGAATCAGGAAGACGAGACGGACGCAATGGCACTGTTTTCGTCGCATTTCGAGTACTTTGAAAATTGAGCAAAATTTTAACCCCTGGTCCAGATTTTGATCAAATAATTTCATTTAATAATTCATCAATGATAGGAATAGAAAACTTATCTTTGATGGTCATTTTATTTATTTGTCTATAATCTCGACACATATGCCATGAACCATCCTTTTTTGTAACCAACATCACTGGTGAAGAGAAACAACTTTGGCTAGGTTGAATGATGACAGCCTCAAACATTTCTTGGATCATGCACTCAATCTCACTCTTTTGTGTATATGGATACATGTAAGGCCTAATGTTAGGTGGTGCACTTCCTAGTTGCAAATGAATAGCATGGGAATGATCTCAAGCAAGTGCAATACCCTTAGGCATTTCACCAAATACCTTGGAATGATTATTGATAAGTTTTTGGAGATCTAGTGGAGCATAGGATATAGATGTTTGAACATCAAGTTAGCACAATTGTGCAATTGCACCCTGGTGTCCCTTTTTGAGTAATTTTTTCATGTTATTAGAGATTATCACTTTAGATGGTTTCCCTTGGATACATATAAGCTCAATTTCCTTTCCATCTGAGGAAAAATTCATGAAAAGATCTTGAAAATTAAGGAGCAGTGTTCCCAATGATTGTAACCATTGGACCCCTAATACAACATCATCACTACCCATTTGCATTTAAATCATGCTGCTATCCAAAAAATGCTCCCCCGTGTTGAGCTTAATATTATGGCATTTCCTTGAACAATTTATGGTACCTCCATCTACAATCATTACTTGAAAATCTGGTGTAGGATATACAAAGCAATTGAGATTTTTTGCTAATTTGTAATTGACGAAATTATGGGTACTACTGGAATCAATCAATATTTTTACCTTTTTCTTTTTGATGTATCATTGTATCTTGATGGTTTGTGGGGTACCGATGCTATCCAATGCATGACAAGATATTGTTGGAGTAGTCTCTTCTAGATCTGGATCTTGTGGTGGTTCTAATTCTTGATATCCTTCCTCTTCACATTTTGTGTAGAATAATTTCTTATCACCACATTTATTCCCCTTACTGTACTTGTTGTCACAGTTGAAACATAGTCCCTTTTCTCTTATTTCATCCATTTTTTGGGGTGTCAACCTTGTCGGTTGACGTACGGTTGTCTTATGAACCCCAAAATGATCTTTGCTTCTTGTATATGCTCCATTGGTAGACTTGTGTGTAGCCTTATTCTTGGCTTGAATATGACAAGCATATTGCATAGCTTCCATAATATTTGCAGGATGTCTTAAAAAAAGTTCATGTTTAATGTCCTCTTTTAGTCCACCCATGTAAGCTTGCAATAGTTGTTCATTTCTTATTTCATCCACCGTTGTGGCCAATACCTGAAATTATGAATTATAATCTTCAATATCACCTAAGTGCTTGATTCTTGTCAATTGACTGAAGTATTCATGTTCCCACACCTTCCCATATTGTGCTTTTAAGTCTCTTGTAAATAACCCCAAGTATAATGATAAAGAGGGGGCTTCCTTTTAACTACCCATTGATACCATTGATATGATTTTATCTCGAAGTTTAAGGTTGTTATGTGAATCCTTTTCTGATCATCCATAATAATATGTAGTTCAAAATATTGCTCTATTTGGTTCACCGACGTAAAGACCTATGTTCCATGAAACTTCTTTAATTATATCTTGGGAAAGTTTAATTTAGGACCCCCACCATAATTAACTCCACTATTAGAGTTAAATCCACTAGAAAATGGCTTATTATCGATAGGTTGTTCAACTGGAATACTACCTTTATTTTCCTGAATTTCTTGCATTTTGATATTTCCTTTAGAGATTATCTCATCTAGAGCATGAACAATCATAGAAGACATGGAATTTTGCAATTCTTTCATGGATTTTTGTATTTATTCTTTAATGTCATTCTTATTTTCATCCATATTCTTATCCATATTTTTTACCTTTTCATCCATATTTATTTTCATAGTTTCGTCCATCTTATTTTCCATTTGTTCACTATTTTCAGTGATCCTCTTTTCCATATGGAAATAAATGTCATTGATTTCATCTCGAGTCATGGTTGAGCTCTCTGGAGTTTTAGTTGGTGAAGTAATTTTTGGACGACCCTTTGGAGCCATGTGAGAAAATAATAATCCTCCTATTTTTCCTCTTTATTACGAATTTTGAATCACCAAAAAAAGATTTTCCAATAAAAAGTTATGCCAATTATAAGTTACATACCTTTTAAGCCCTAAATTTGGAGTATGTCCTCCTGGTCGACCTTCCTTCTAATGTATTTATGCGATGTAAGCCCTCCTGAGTCTGAAACTTCAACTTTTAGTTCTCTGAAATTCCACAGGTCTGACCAAAATTGGATGTTCCAAGTGAAAATTAGGGAAACTTTCCCAAACCTTGCTGATTTTTTTCCTTTACGGGAGAGAGAACTTGTACAAAATGCCACGTGTCCAATATTTAATATCTGATTCTGAAATTTCTACCAAAGATACTACAAACTGTCCTCTTTCAAATGCCATTAGTCTCAATGAATTTGGATCTGCTCTGAATAAGATATGACTATTTTACCTGGAACACCTATTTGAGACTAGTTATACGACTAGTCAAAAACCCTATCTTCCATAGCATATATCTCCAAAAGTATAATGAACCACATATATCTCCAAAAGTATAATGACCCAAAAGATAAAATTTTCACCAAAGACACCTTGATATGTCTTATAAATAACATCTAATTTTAGTTGTCTGAATCATCCCATAAAAAAAATTATATCAAAATGCTAAGATGACTTGTTTTGAGAAAAAAAAAAACCCTAGTATCAATGCTTTGATACCAAATGTTATAGTCCAATGCCTTAAAAATGATAAAAAGTCAATGAATTATAGTCCACTTCAAGGGGGAAACTTCATTTTACCATATATTCAATTTATAATACAATATGAGATGTAATAAGATGATCCTAAGACTAGGTCTCCTTGATATATATATATATATGATACAAAGGGGTACATTTATGATGAAAGGGTGTAATGAAGGGTTCTAGACAACCTACACATATAACACTAGAAATGTAATAATTAAATATCTAGGGATTAATAAGGGGTTATATCCATAACATGGGGTTTTTTCTAGGGTTAAACATGACCAGTGGTTTTCCATGTGCAATAAATGAGAAGTAGGATTACCATGTTGAGTTGACAGGCATGAAATCTACAAGTTAGAAGTATCTTGGTATAGATAATGGTTATCAAGGGAAGTAAGATCTAAGTTATGGAATAAAATTGGGGAATTTTAGTGGTGAAATTATAATTCTTGTAAGGAATAAATCACCAAGTCTTAATCATTCACGAGTAAAATTAGATAGAGCATGACCATAAAACTTAAATGATATTGATGACTTAGTGTGCAAACTCTTTGTTGTACTATTGGGTATAACGATTCTTGGAGTGAGTGTTAGGCTAGAGATGCAAAGTGACATTAGAACATTGGGTAATGATCAAAAGATATAGAGCGCTACAAGAAAATGCAAAGAGATGGCAAGTTAATAGTAGATGAACTTATTAATATCATGATAAACATGGAAATTTAATTTTGATTTCAGATTTAAGGCATACAATTAATGCCATTAATATCTTATTGTTAAATACTACTATCCATATAAGAATATGTTCTTAGAATGTTGTGGATCTAGATGAATGGGGCTTGCTTGAAAGTTTTAATAGTGTACTTAGTGGAGGAAAATATATGAAAAGTTGTAGCATTTTATTAATGTGTTAACTATATATACCCCATAAAACATCATTCTTCTTATTGGGAAATGAGAAATTATAATCAAAAGACAATTGGTATCTTGATCATATCAATTGGAATTCATAGTAGTTCATGAAGGTATTTCATGATTACGTTTGTAGAGTAAACTTGGATTGACAAACTTAACAAGAGAAGATCCATGTAGTAGATGGGTGTTTGATGGTCCTTCAATGGCATTGGATGTGATATATGGTACTTATTGCTTACATATTCATGCATATTGGTACTTTTAATTTTGTTGATCAATCATGATAGGAGTATTCATGTTGTTTATTATGGTTCCAGATATGCTATACTTTAAGATGATTGTCATGATAGAAATATTCATGATGTGATGCAGTGTTATGAGCACATGTGACATTTAGCATGTGGTTCCGTTCTATTTATGTTGATGTAATGATTATGATGGCATGTTGTAATTTCATGCATATCTCTTGATGATGGTATGATGATGTATTGTTTTTTTATGATGTAATGTAGTAGTTGCATGTAGATTCATTGATGATGATATTTCATGATGTGATGTTCTTATTATGGTATGTAATAGCATGTGGTTCTTAACTACTTGTAATAACAATAATGGTGTGTTCTCATGATGGCATGTGATAGTTAGCATGCGGTTCTTCTCTATGCATAATAAGATGATGATGTTATGATTATAACTAATTCCTCGATTGCATGATGTGAAGTGGAGTTTTAAAAGAAATCCACCCATGGGCCTGAAGGGTCGGTTCATATGATCTCATGGGGGGGCATGCTCATGAATTAGAATCTCTACAAAGTAAAACCTTATGGGATGGGGACAAACTTAATCAATAAACCTATACTAGTGGTTCTTTAACTTATCTGATGCCCGGTGGAACATATTACCATCTAGATAAGGTTAGAGTGTCTAATGTTGAAGGTCCAAGAAGATGGTTGGAGTTATTCTTACCAGTGGAGTTTTTATGTTGGACTTTCAATGCCTATGGTTGAGTACGTGGTTGGATTTATACTTTCTAGTGGAGTTTTTATGTTGTACTTTCAATGCCTAGGGATGAGTGCTTGGTCGGAGTTATGAAGGTAGTTTAGGTCAGTCATTTGATATGATTGGGGTGCATGTGTTAGTGTACCAAACCAAATGTTTTTTTCTCTAGATGAAGCCTAGGACTTGTTATCATCCAATCTAGCACTTGTGAAAATCCTTCACAAGATGCAAGACAAGTGTAACATATGGAAGTGCTTTCCATTATCACCTTAGCAATTACTTCCCTTGTTTTAGTGAAGGATTAAGATCCAACACAAGGGAGGTTTTCCCTAGAAACCTCAAGGAATCCTATAGAAAGCATGAATCAAGTCTATGGCCTCCTATCTTGGTTACCCAATTATACCACCAACTAAATCAAGGTTCAAGGTAAAGACAAAGTGGTTAAACAAAGAAATTTTCAAAATTGTGTGAGGTGTTTTAAGGAAATGAGTGATAATTACCAAGTTTAACAAGACAAATAAATGCCCCAAAACACTACAAATAAAAATAAAAGCTATGTCTATTATAAAACTTGCATTAAAATATTATCACTTCAGTAATATGACAAGTTATGAAAACATAAATATAATAGTCCTAAAACCAATAAAATGCAATGAAAGAGAGATGAAATACAAGATAAGACTAACACATTAAGTAACCAATGCTTGTTGAAACATAAGATGGCATGAAACAACTTCAACATGTGCAAGATGTCAAGACCTAGTTGGCTAAAAACTACAACAATGATGCAATAAATTATGCCAAAGATGTTATAAAGTAATAATGCAACAAAATCCTAGACATTAAGCTACTAGATGTTGAAAGTTGAAGAGGGAAAGCAATTAAACCTAAATCTACCATAAGACGTCAAAGGAGAGGAGGGATTAGGGTTTTAGGTCATTTTGCAAGAGAAAAGACTAGTACCATCTAGCTTCCTTGGGCATATGAAGTTAAAGATGTGAATTATATGGAGATCAAAGGAAATAAAATACTCAAGAGTTAAACCCTAGGGTAGTCCACTACAAAACCTAGGTATTAACCTTTTAGAAGAGCAACTTAAGGTAGTCCACTGCAAACCCTAGGTATTAAAATTTTAGAAGAGAAACTTAAGGTAGTCCACTACAAACCCTAATATGTCATCCTATGTCTTCTAAAGGCCTTTAGTAAGATATCAAGATGGATTTTGGTCAAAACCATGGATTAGTCCACTACAAACCCTAGAACTTTAACCTATAAGAGCAAGACTAGGGTATTCCACTACAAACCCTAGAAATACCCATATGTCCTTCAACAAGCTTTAAATGAATGATAAAAAGGGAAGGTAGTCCACTGCAAACCTTCCTAGGGTTTCAAGAGAAAATTTATCCAAGAAAATCCAAGATAACATGTAATTATCACCACTTTGATGAAACATTTACTTATTACATCAAGAATAAGCCATCAAAGACTTGAAAAGAATGCTTAATAGTAAAATCAATGAGCATCAAAGAAACCCTAACCATGGATCATCCACAAGAAAATTAAAAATCATCCACTAGATCATCTCCAAGAAAGTGCACATAAGTTCTCCATGATGAATAAGAGAGTAAACAAGTCCTAGAAGTGATTCTTCACAAGATGATTTATGATTTACAAATGAGGAAACCCTCCTTTATATATATGAGACAAGCATATCACCTCATCTCTCTAAAAGGAATGAAAAACATAATAATCCATGATATAGATACATTAAGGTGGATAGGTCTCAAGCTGACCCCCAAAATGGCCTCCAAAATAAGATAAAATGCTAATACATCAAAACATATCCTCAAAATTCCACACGTGTAAGAATAAAGGAAAAACGGAAGGTGACATCATCTATTCAAGGGGTACAAGAGCTCCAAAAGTCACATCAATCCCCAAAATGTGTAAAGCATCATCAAAAGTCATGTATCCTCATCCATAGTGTCACATCTCATCATCATCAAAGTGCCAAATCATCATGCATGTGTTAGGTTGGATCAAGCAAAGTAACAACATACTCAAGCATGATGTCATCCTCATATGTGCAACGTCTCAAGCTCCTAAGGTGACATCATGGTAGATAAGAGCTCCATAACCTCTCCAAAGAGGTGCATCATCATCATTAAGAGAAATAGGGTCAATCCAAACCATAATGTCCTCAAAGGGTACAATATTCAAGTGTGTGGGCTTCCTACCCTCTTAGTGACACATCAGGTTGCATACATGACATCCTAGCTCAAATGTGCAATGTCCCAGGTCCAACAGGTTCTAGAGGGTATCAAGGAGAATATCAAGTCATCACCTAACCCAACACTCATCATGAATGGTGCAACATCCTCCATATAACACATGACGTCATCATGAAACATCCTCCAAAGGACCATATCCAGGGGTGCACCATCATCAAACAAGGCTTAGAGAAGTCAAGTGAAACCAACCATCATGGATACAAGAGTCATTATAATCATACAAATTAAGCCATAATCTAATACAAAAGCCATGTATGCAATTCACAATAGGTATCTTCTTCAAACTTCACACTAGCTTAATACTTTATGCAATTTTCCAAGTTTAGGTATGGGGGGGGCATCACAAGACCCTATTAGGTGTGCCATTACCTAAGTAGAGGAGTAGTTCCCAAGAAACCTTTCAAAGTGTAAGTATAAGGGAATGACATGGCATGGGGTTTTCTTTGTGGTCATGGTTTCACCGACATGCAAGGCCACGTGTGGGTTCATCTCCATGAGCGCCTTTGTAGAGGGAGAACTTGGTGCTTGAGTTACCATTTCCTCGGCACTATGTGTATTCCAAACCCCTATTCTTTCCTTTCGATTATTCATTTATTTATTTGCAAGCCCCTTTTTATGTTTATGCATTTATTTTTATTGGGATTTTATTAAGTCATTTTAATTTGATATGCATTATGTGCATTAGAACTTGGGGAAATGGCCTCATAGCGAGGGGGTAGAGCTCAAGCTAATTCTTTGGATTTTGATTTTATCATTAGTCATCCCATTTCATTTTCCATTCTTTTACCAATTGCATCAACCTTGGGCATTCTATCCCCTTCTTCTCATAGGAAGATGAAGGCACACACCTTTTTGTTGTACATGTAACAACTATTTCCAAAATGTAGGACAACAGAAGGAATACAAGTTGAATGTGTTTTAAGTATGGAAGGGAGTTGTATGTTACCCCTATCAAGGCCTCCCAGTAGTACCCTTGTTCCCTGAGAGTGGAAATATTGGACTAGGACACATATGATGGCCACCAAGGTGAAACATGGCAAAAGGCATAACTTCCAAGCATCATGATCCACTATCTCACTTCAACCCATGATTCTCACCTAAATGCCTAATGCATTAAATTTAACACTTTATATGAAACAATGACTAATGTACCTTATGTGTGTTGGGCTACCATCTTCGGATGAACCATGTTGATCAAGTGAATGAGTTGGGGGATGATGAGGGGGGAATCATCTAAGGGGTTGTTGTTTGTGGAGAACATCGATCATCATCTATGGGATCACTATATGTAATGTGGATCATGGAGAATGATCTCCTCTAGTTACCCCTAGGTAAGATGGGGTAATGGGGCCATAGAGTCGGGCATTGGTTTGACATGCCTTAAGCCCGATGCCAAAATTTGGGAAGGTGGCTAGAGTTGTATTTGCACTCCCTTGGAGTTGTAGTAGGGACTTTCAATACCTATTATAGTGACGCTTATACTAGTTAGAACATAGGGTTGTTGTGTGGAAGATATGGGAAGAAAGTAAAATATACAAGTAACATAATTAAAACTAACTTCAAGATGAAGTTCCTTGAAGGGGGGAAGTATGTAATACCCCACATTATATGTAATTGCATTAAACTTGCACTTTGTATGATGAAAAAGAAAAAATAATAATAATAATAATGAAAAAATAATAATAAAGTAAAAAGAAATAAAGGGTAACTAATAAAAACTACATTATTAAATAAAGGGAGATTACAATAATAAAAAGAATAATTACATAGATCACAAGTCGAGTTGTGCATGGAGATTCGAGTTGTGCATGGAGATTAGTGCAATGAAAATAACATTATTTAAAGGGAATTTGAGGAAGTTGTGTTTTTTAGGGGGGATTTTCGTTATGGTGGAGTGGGGAATCTACATTGAGGAGATTATAAGATAGGTTATCGTAATTTTATCGAGGACTAAAGGTTCTCACCCTTAAACTAAGGAGTTGGTTGGGATGAGAGTTGTCCCCCAAATTTCATTACCCATTAAATTACTGTTGTTGAATCATGTTGAAAACTAAATGGAAAACATAAACAAGAACAAAAACATGTATACATATATGAAATGATTGTACAAAATCTTTAATGTTAGTGATATTACAAAGATCACTTTCATTGTTTCATGAATAAAGATTAAACTATATTATCTAATTAAATCAATTTTTTTTTTAAACTTTATCATAGTAAACTTCGTATATGAGTAAATATAATATTAATTAACTTATTACTCACAGATGATCAATGTTTTTGTGAATGCTATGGTCCCGTGCATGTAGAGGGAATAATAAATTGTAGTAGAATAAACGAGATGCTTCACAAATTTAGTCGATAATGAATTACTCTCCAAAACATTCACAAAGATAAGTTTATATTAAATATTAACGTATTTCTAAAAGATAACTATACGTTTATATTAAATATTAACAAATTTTCAAAAGACAACTATATAATTAAGGATTCAATAGAAGATATAAACACATAACTACTAAATATTAAAAAAAAAAATTAGAAGGAGACCATTAGTAATTGAAAACTTTGTGGATTAATATATTTGTAATTCTTGAATCTTATACAAAGATATAAACACATAACTACTAAATATTAAAAAAAAAAAAATAGAAGGAAACCATTAGTCATTAGTAATTGAAAACTTTGTAGATTAATATATTTGTAATTTTTAATAAGTTATAATTTATCATTATGAATTATTAGTCTTTGTCAAAGTAAGGAATATAGGAATCAGTTGCAAGTTAAAATTAGGTTGATTTTCAAAAATTTTAAAAAAAATTGATAATGTTTTTAAATGTTTTCCAAAAAATGTTTATTAATTGATAATTGAAATATTGTAAATAAAATAAATTATTTTTTTTATTTTTAAATATTTTAAATTATGTTTTTGGATTGGTTAAGGATAGGGAAGTGACTATATTCTCCTGCTAGGAGGTGGCTATTAACTTATTTATTTAGTGAATTAAAAAATAAATAAAAATATAATAAAATGTCACATAGCGTTCACATGAAGAGCTCATGTAAATTACATGTACGTCTTTCTCCCGACACGTAAGCTTGAATCCAATTATCGACATGATGACGCTACTTCACATTATCAGTTAATAAACTTTAAGTAGTTTTCTTTCATCCGTACAATGAATGGCTCATTAACACGACCGTACGACCTATATTGTACGACCATCTACAAAGAACCTCTACAAAAGCATAAGATATAAAAGAGGAAAAACTAAGCTCTATGTTAAAGAAAATGCAATGCACCGTTGTCAATTGACGAATGCAATTGATGAATGCAAGGGAATCAGTGTAAGGAAAAACTTTAATGAAAGAAAGAAATAAAGTATTTTTACCGTCCACTAGGCTAAAAATAGTCTATGGGACAGATTGCTTTTTCATCTGGCTTTTGTATTCGGCGCTTTTCCTGTGAAGTTTTACAATAACCGATTCACTCTTCTCATTGTTTTCCTCTCCTCCAGTGCTTTGTATTTATTCCATGGCCTTCCAATTCTGTTTTCAATAGTAGTGGGAGAATGCCACTTCTTTTCATTGAATTTGGCTTACTTTGCTTGAATGTGAATGTATATAGATCCTTTGAACTTATTTCTTATTTATTTTTTTCCATGATTATAAAGATTTAAATTATGTTTCATTTTAGTTTGTGTTCTATAAAGCTTTAAATGGTTATGCATGTAAATAAAGATTATTTTCATGCAATATTTACGCCGAAAGGCGTACACCTATTGGCAATGGGCACAATTAACCACCTTTTAATCTAAAATTATAATCTGATCGCTAACAATTGAAGATGCTGGCATATTCTTAGTCGTCCTCCCAAATCAATGAATGTGATTTACTCTTCATAACTTCCTTGTATTTTTGAATGCATCTGTTAACATGTTTACTTTTTAACATTTACTTAATCATATTAAGAAATTATTGTAGCACTATATGATTGCCACGTTTAATGATTAACCTTTGAGATTACCATGTTTGGTTGTCCGTGCTTTTCATTTTCTGGCGCGTTTCATTTTCTGGTTGTCCGCGCGTTTCATATTGGATCGTCAAGGTCCCTTAATCATTAAGACACCTAATTAATATATGGAGGACTGCAAGATGGGAGGAGGCTAGATGTAGTGTGTCTATTGGTGGGCGGCAAGATGTTGGCGGCTCTCGGCGTTCATCAGCAGTGCAGTGAGTGGATGGGCTAGCAATATTTTGGACTGGGATATTACTACTTCATACAAATCATCAAGATTTTAATTACTGGGTACGATACGAAATTGGGTGGTATGAATTTTATATGACGAAATGGATTTCACAGAAATTCACGTTTTGGGTGTTATGAATTTTATATAATGAAATGGATTTCGTAGAAATTCATGTTTTCTAAATTTTTCGTCTGTATTCTTTTTTTAAATAAAGTTTTCTGGTAAATCAGATTTTGTATTCTCTGATCAATAGAATCTTGAGGTTTACATAAATGTTGGTCATGGTTGGCAACCATCTTTATAAATAAAATAGCTCGAGGAAGACAAACTGAACAAATAGTCTAGTAAGCTTGATAATGGTCGTGTTGGCGTTAGTGTCTTAGACGACAAAAGACAAGCCAAACATATATTATATTCAACTTTTTAATTAACCATAATATTGATCTTGCTTTAATAATGATATTGTTGTCTCATGCATGCCAGCGAACAAACCAAACGTTTTATTTTCTGGGCCGGAAACCTTTTGGCGTTCACCAACCACGAGTTTGCGGCTATGCTAGTTATTAAACTTTGGTAATTTTGTATGTATGGACATGCATTGTAGGGAAAACAATGTTTCCAACTCAAAATTATAGGCCTAAGTTGTGGAGGACAACTCTTTAATTATGTTGGGATATATGTGGATCTTCAATCCACTTTAGTCATAAGCACCAAAATAATAAGTTTTGCATTAATGGAGAATCCATTTTTTCTTTACAAAGAATTAAATTATGTATTTTTCCTTGTGTTTTATTTTAGTTTGCAGCGTCATAAATCTTTAGAATATTATGCATGTAAATGGAGATTCTTTCATGCAATGTTTATTAACCCTAAGTAGCTTTGTATCATGTTCATTAACTCAAGGTATCTTGTATAATGTGAATATGGACATGCATTGTAGGTAAATGGAGATTCTTTCATGCAATGTTTATTAACCCTAAGTAGCTTTGTATCATGTTCATTAACTCAAGGTAGCTTGTATAATGTGAATATGGACATGCATTGTAAACATTGCATGAAAACAATGTTTCTAGCTCAAAGTTGTAGGCCTAAGTATATTTAAAAGAGAGGAAATGGAGACAAAAGTTTTTTTACAAATAAGAAAAACTTTTGCTTTAAAATATTCATGATAATAATAACTTACCAAGTATGTCTTGCTCCAAAGAACGATTGTGCCTAATAACTTCCATATCATTGAAACTCGTGAGAAACCCACATAACCATAACCAGATTCCAACAACTGCAAATGTAGACCTATATGTTATTTTCTGCCACATTCTTCGAGCCTTCTATGTAAAATCATCTACCAAAGCATTATACTCTCCCATTCCCTCGAACATGTCTCAGAAGTTGTCACGATTAACAACTAATTTTTGAATAATGGATTAGTAGGGTTTACAAATTGTTGTATTGTTCATGGATATATAAGATATGGAACCTGTGTCTTTTAGTATTTAGGCTCTTAGGAGTTAGAGGCTTTTTAAGGTTGGGCAAGCTTATCTAACTATGAATAGAGCTACGAGATTCCCCCTCCCTAGATTTTTGTTAGTGTTGGGCTTATTTGCAAGTTTTATCACCACATTTTCATGAACTCTATTTTTGGCACATTTATTGTCCTTACTTCTGTAAAGGATATCTAATCCTCTTCTATGAACTCCAATGTCCTTAAGACCTTTGAAATTTACACCGCATATGCATGTAGGTGTGTACTAGCCTGTGGCTTTCTCTTTGTCTCACAAAGCCATCCTTTATACTATTTGGTGCATATTATTTCGTTCTTGCATGGATATTTTCTTGGCCCAAAGTAGTTGTTATGCTAGATTTGGAAGCTCTTACTCTTACCATAAACTAGTGTCTTTCTCTTACCATTAACTATATGGGCAATTTGAACATCTTAACAAAGAAACTATTTAGTGCTCTTAAACACTTATGAAATTAATTTAATAACTATGTAATTACTTTGATAAGTGAATATTGATATGGCTTACTAATTACATTTTTTATAGTTAGTTACCAGTTGGGATTAATTAAACCTTGCAAACTTTGATGCAGGGCACTATGCCACGTTGCACGAAGAGATTCGTCATTTTTGTTACATATACAGACATTGTGGATTCAAAAAGACATCTAAATATAGCCCACGTTAATTTATTCAAATCAGAAAACCTAATTGTACATTTCCACATATAGAAGAAACAATTCAGCCACAAAAATGAACTATATCATTGACCTCAGTATTTATGTCTTGATTAAACCTAAAGAGAATATATCTAAGTGATTCTTGATTCATCAATCATGTAGGGACTAGCTAGCATGAGTTACTCCCGGATTGACCAACATGAGTTACTCCCGGTCACAGGAAAATGTGACCCATCACGAAAACTTGCCTGCCTTTTCAATCCAAACAAACATGTCAGATCTTGACCTAAATACCTTAAGAGCACACATATTCTCTATGTTTTGCTTGGGTTTCACAAGAAACAACTGAGGTTGCAGTGTTGCACTATGGTGTAACTGTGGAAACAACCATCACACGACACGGTTGCAGTGTTGCACTATGGTGTAACTATAGAAAAACCACCACACAACACACTACTTGATCACAATCTTTTATCGAAACCAAGTGAGGCCTAATGAGTATCTCTACTTGCATGTGTGTCAGGTAGCGGGGATTTTTGTTAGCTAAAATGTTTTAGGAATTGGTACTTCCTCATAATATTTATATGAATTTAGACTAAAAAAAAAACTACTCAATCACAAGTATTTGTCAAGATCACGATATATTACTAATTGCATGTATGCCACAATTTTGTTGAATAATGACAATTTATAAGTTTAATAAGATGGATTTGAGTTTAATTAATTGATTATGAGAAATTTAAAAATAAAATAAAAAATAATAATATTTCATAAATTCTATTTTTAAGATTTTGACATTAACATGTTGGATCTACCATATTATCATTAACATGTCTAATGATGAAATTTAAATTTACATCTTCCTTCATGTTCTAGAAGCAAACTATATCAAATGTTTCAAAGTTGAGTCGGGTGACTTTTTTTCCACAGAAAATTTCGCTTTATATTCATATTGAAATATAAATTGTTCGTTATAAAAATACCAACATCCAAGAAACCTCAATACATCAGAAAGGAATATCACTAGACCTGAGGATACATCCAACCAGCTAGTAAATGCCACAAAACCCAACCTAGCTTGGATCTCCAATCCAAGACTACCAGAAAACCCAAGAGCCTCCCCAAGACTCCTACTTGTCTCCCTTACAGACTCCCAACAAAAAATAAATCATACTACACAGTCTAGAAAAGATCTAAAAACATATGCGAACCTTCATGATCCCCAACACATTGATAATATCCAATTTTCCCAAGGGCCTTTAGGAGCGCCTATTTTGATAGGCTATCTGCAGCTGTATTTTCTTCTCAGAACACATGCTGAAAAGTAATATCTTGGAAAAGTTTTATAAGATCAATAATTATGTCCTTCCAGCACTCCAAAGAAATCACCTAAAGACGACCCTTGCCTTGCAGCCAAACGATAACAATCTTTGAGTCTCCTTGTACAAAAAGATCTGAAATATCAAACCAAATAGCTAAGGTGAGAAGTGCCCAAGCTCCCAGCAGCTCCGCTCTGGTGTTGGTCCCCGAACCACAATTAATATACCATTTAAAAATTATGTGCTCATTGATCCGGATTACCCCTCCCGCTCCACTATTTCGACCTGATGCCAGGGCCGCTCCATCAAACCAGTCAGTCATGCCCCTTACCACAGGGCTCTTTGGTGTCCTCCTCATCTTCTTTGTTCTTATAGAAGGTTTATAATCTCCCATAACATATAAGGACATGAAAGCCACCTTATGAACAGATGGCGACCCTTCCTCAAAGATGGTGCAGTTCCATTCCAACCATATGTTCCAGCATATGAAATCCGGAAGAGTGGGATAGCTTATAATTTGCATTCTCCAGTTTTTAAAACGCTTAGTTATGGTGTTTCCAGACCACAATCCCAGAAATTTTAAAGAAAAATTTTCTCTTTCACATACAATGCATGAAAAAGGACATCCAACAAACAAGTGGAACACAGTTTTTGAATCCGTATTGCACAGAGAACAGTAGCTCAGACCCTAAAAACCCCTTCGTTGAATATTATCCCACGATAGAACTTTGTTTTCTGCCACCAACCAAGTAAAAAGATTTAATTTTAAAGGACGGTCCGAGGACCAAAGTGATTTTCTCCACCCTCCGATCATAAAGACTTGTTTCTTTTTTGCAATTGTCTCATATGCATTTTTAACTGATATCCTACCAGAGGAGTCTCCTCCTGTCCATTTCAATTCATTCAACCTCAACAACAGTTGGACTCCACTGTTTATGATTGCACTACGAAATTCCTGTCATTCCATTGCTAGTGTCCCTTCTAAATCCAATTCAACATTGGTAATCCAATTGGGCCAGATCATACCCGGACGAGGCATTCTATTGGCCTGATATAAATAATAGACTCCTCGTTGATTTAAAGCCAATATCAAGTCTCCAGACAGAAGAGTTGTACCTCCCATCCCTAGTATCTGGTCTTTTCCAATTACTATCGAAGTTCCTGATCCCAGATACCCAAGCAAGCCAATGCAACAAGATGTATAAATATTTTTGAAGATATATATATATACATCAAAAAGTTTATTAAATTCTATTGACACCAACTTTTCAAACATGATTTAACATTCGTTGATATGACTTGACATTTTGAATTTAAAATGATCTAATAAGCTTAGATGAACAAGTATTTTATATTTTAGAGTGAAATTAGAATTTAAATATGAACAAACAACATTTTGGATCTTCATCATTTCTTTAAGAATATACTTTGTTTCTACATTAGATTCTTTACGTGAGTTGGATCTCAATATCTCATATTTCTCATGGTCGGTAGACCTTATTCCATTAACGTTACTCATTCAATTCCTAGTATCTATCGCAATCATGTTCTTGAGGATGGGTTACGGGAAAACTTAGGTTCCAAATACTTTTAAAATTAGAAATCAACTAACCAATAAAAAGATAGAAAAAAATAATGCAATCTATAGTTTTTTAATCATACTCTATACAATACATGTGCAATGTGTTATAACATATTTCATGCAATACATGTTTTTTCAAAATTAAAAAATATGTAATTTTATTTTTGAAAAGAATTATATTCAAAATTAAAAAATATGTAATTTTATTTTTGAAAAGAATTATGTTATAACATATTGCATGTTATTACATATTACATGTAATATATATTTTTTCTAAATTCTAAATTGAAAAATATATAATTTTATTTTTGAAAAGAATTTGTTTGTATTTACATTTAAACATATAATTTTATTTAATGTAATAGTGAAAGGAGAAGTGAATGGATTTCAAAATTAAAATAAAATTAAAAAATATCAATATATACATTTATAAAAAAATTACATATACATTATAATTCATCCAAATTATCACTTTAAATTCCAAAATGAATAATTTGTATCATCAACAAAGTTTCCCTCTTCTTGAGATTTGTATCACATCTTTTCATCCACTTAACATTGTTGTTCTAGGCATCTTAATGTCCATGAATCCTTTTATATGTGTCATGTTAGATATAATGTTCTTTCTATGATATCTAATACAATCTACCATACATTTATATTCGCATTGTCTCGTAATTATTAAGCTCACAAGTATATTAAATTTAAAGTATAAACGAGACTAAAACTAAGACCAATTAAGATGTATATTTGTTGTCATTAAAAACATCAAAAATAACAAAGAGATTAATAGCTTTTAAATTAAATAATACATAAAATAATTAAAAAATCAAAACTCTTAGCTAATACCAATTAAGATGTATATTTGTTGTCATTAAAAACATCAAAAATAACAAAGAGATTAATAGCTTTTAAATTAAATAATACATAAAATAATTAAAAAATCAAAACTCATAACTAACTTAATTAGAATAGAGAAAAAATAAAACAATACAACTAAATTGTAGCATGTTATTAGAATTTAGTGTTTTTCATGGCATGTTGTTAGATAAGCATTCACCATGGTGTTATTTGATACAGTTATGTTATTTACATATCACCATTTTAACTCTTTTTACATAGTTGGTTTTCCATCCTCTTTAATATATAAAATGTTATTGGTTGTTATTTCATCCTATTATGTGTCATTTTTTTCCAGGTCACTTGCAAGAATTGAACCCAAGTGGGGGGATAACAATCATTCCTCCCAACCACTTGAGCTAAACCCAATTGACATCTTATTATATGTGTTAATGTATGTATGAATCAATTTTGACATACTTCTCATTACTTTTCAATTAATTTGCTAATAAATGAGTAATATTTTGAATATTTCATCGTAAGTTTTAGATAAATATTCATCATATTTTTTTCCTTCTAATTTATTATAGTTTATAATAAAATGAAAAATACAAAAAATTTAGAATTTAAAATAGTTATTTATCTTAAATTTCATTCGATCCATCTTAAACCTAGATCTATCAACTACTGAGAGGGATCAAATTCTTAAGGTGTAATTTTTTTATCATTTAATATTAAGGAATTAATACATGACATGGAATTACATGATAAAAAAAATTACACCTTAAGAAATTTGATCCCACTCGATGCTTAAATCTAAGTTTAAAATGGATCTTATATGAAACAATAAACCTTTGAAAACTTGCAATAATATTTTGATTAAATAGGTTAGAGAAGGCCATGGGAGGTGTTTGTTTTGGAGAAGAGAGCAACCAATTGAATGTGACCATGTGGAAGCATAGCCTTGCTATCAAAGGTGCTCTTATTAACGTAGTTTGTATGAAAGTATACCTTGTAACTTGGATGACATGTATAGCTATAACATCCTTTTTCTTGTTCAATTACAATAACATGTACTCTTTTGGACGACATGTATAGCTATAACATCATTTTTATTGTTCATTTACAATAACAACTTGGATGACATGTGTAGCTATAACATCCTTTTTTTTGTTCATTTACAATAACATGTACTCTTTTAGATAACCTGTATAGTTATAATATCATTTTTCTGATTCATTTACAATAACATGTTGTACTCTTATATTGATACTTAAATGCATAACTATTGAATGTGATTCCAATGAAAATATATTTCTTTAATCACATATTTATGTTATCTCTACAATTTCTCAAAATACACTAAGAAAATTGGCTGCGTCTACTCTACAACATTGTTCATAATCTTGAAATCACATATTTAATGGATAGTTGTTGATTAATGATTATTATCTATATAATATTGCAAGCTATAACATGTGTAGCTTTAACATCCTTTTTTTTGTTCATTTACAATAACATGTACTCTTTTAGATAACCTGTATAGTTATAATATCATTTTTCTGATTCATTTACAATAACATGTTGTACTCTTATATTGATACTTAAATGCATAACTATTGAATGTGATTCCAATGAAAATATATTTCTTTAATCACATATTTATGTTATCTCTACAATTTCTCAAAATACACTAAGAAAATTGGCTGCGTCTACTCTACAACATTGTTCATAATCTTGAAATCACATATTTAATGGATAGTTGTTGATTAATGATTATTATCTATATAATATTGCAAGCTATATTATTATAATAATACATTTTATGATAGAATTATATTAAACACATTAATATTTATAATATATAACTTCTTAACCAATACATTTTTATGAGATTATATTAAACACATTAATATTTATAATATATAATTTTTTAATCAATAGTAATATTCATACAATTTTGTACTATTAATTTAATTTATGTTATCATGAAATACATTATTATAATTAATGATATATGTTTTTTTATTAAAACTTTTAAACTTAAGAAAGGAGGATAAAGTATTATTTTACATTAATTGAAATATTCAATTTTGAATTTTGATCATATCATCAATCTTCCTAACCTCTTAACTCAACAAAACTATGGTGATCTTGGAAAGTTTCTCTTAATTCTTTTCAAGCACAGAAACAAAATTCTAAAGAATCATAAGTAATCACTCACCCTCTTAAGGTCTAATAGACCAATTAGGTCTTAGTGAACGTTAATCATCATCATCATGATATTAAAAAAGAATAATATAACAAATACTTTCTTCTCATAATAGAGAATATAACAAAAACATTTCTTGTAATAAGCATTTTGGAAATAAATTGTGATGAAAATTAGAAATGTTCTAAATAAACACTCCACAGATTAAACTTTTGAAATATTTTTTTAAGGGAATTAGTCATTAAATAATAATAGTTTATTTAATAAAAAAAGATTGAATCAACTATTAATAATAATAAAAGAATAAAAATAAATTTGTGATCAAAGTAAAATTAAATTAATAAATATTAAAGAGTAAATACATAATTAATAAAATAAATAAATTAGGTAGATTAAAATAATTTAATATGAACTAAAATAAATAAGTGAATACTAGAAATTACACCCAGTCAATAAGAATAAAATAAAAAAGAATAATAAAATGGATGATATCATAAAATAAACTTATGCATCCATACACTTTCATGCATATTTGTTCATCGGGGAGTCATCTCACATATCGATAAGCACAAGCATGTAATTAGAGGCATGCCACATCACTAAGATATAGAATTGGAGGAGAGCCTTGTATTCTTGACCTACATTTGGTTTCACATTGCCACATCACATGCATTAAGTGGAGTTCCCATCAACTAAAGGGTTCCTTAGCACATGTTTTGAGGAGCACTCCAACTGTGTGCACATTTTTCTCAACCTTTGGCCCGTGGTATTGAGGTGGTTTGATGGTTTTAGCACATGGATTCAAGTTGTGGCATGTAGTTTTGGTTGTTTTTTCTTATTTTTGGGGAGTGCTACACATCTCATGGAAAGTATCTCTAGAGTGCTCATGTTGGGAGGTGTACTAGTTTGTTGGATGGATGAGATTGTGGCATTATTGATGAGCACTCCAATTGTGCACACTCATCTAGAGCACCCCTCTTCTTTGAAGCATTTGGGAGTTGGAGTTGGTCAAATTGCACATTTAGTCAAACTACACATTCTTTGAGGGTGCCTTAGCTTTAAGGAAGTAGTTATAACTACCACTGCCCACATTTGCACACTTAATGAGGATTTTATTGACACAATGTATGGAGAGTGTTAGCTCATTTGTCTATTTTTGGCATGATTTTGGCATTTCGAGGTGGTTGATTCCCTTGTCTAATGGAGTGCTCTCTTAATCATTGCATCATGACACACTTATTGAGGCATAACTACCATTTGCACATTTACCAAGGGCACCCACCTTTGGAAATGTATTTTAATATTTTTTATAGTCCCAAAGCCTCCTCCATGCACACTATTTCTAAGGCATTTTGGGAGGATGAGTTAGTTATAAAAGCACATGGATCAAGGCTAATGCACATTCTTTGAGGGTTTCCTAACTCTTCTTTCTATATTTAGCATTAATTTTAGCACCCTCATGGAGGAATAATTCCTTCCTTGTTGAGTGCTACCTTGAAATAGGCTTATATATATATTTATTGGCTATTGGATATGGTTTGGAAGATGAGCCTCTTGAAAAGTGCTCCAAGGAGAATGAAGAAAAAAGGCATAAAAAACTATTATACTCAGTCAAAGAAGCATCCTTGCATGAGAGGTTGACACATAGAATTAAGACTCACTCCAAGCTTCTCCCATATATATTTTATTATTTTTTGAGGAGTTCCCTCCTAGAAGATATTTATATGCATGAAATTTAATAATTATTCTAGGGGAGAGAAGTGGATCTAAAATCCACTAATATTATTTTATTGTAAGGAGATTGAGCTAAAAAACTATAAAGGGATGATTTCTCTCCATTGTTTGATATGGTTGGATTTGTGAAAGATCTCCTCTATGAGCTTAGTTGAATATATTATGAAGGTGTTGATGTTTGACTCGGTTAAGATCGAAACAACAACCTCATGAGGATATAAATCCCCCTGTGTTTTTATAGGGGTGGTACTCCTCTTTAAATTCTTTAAATATGTATCTTTGAATATCATGGGACAATGATATTAAAATGGGAGAGTGTTAAATAGCAAACTCCATATCTTTATCACTCAAATAAATGAAAGATATTTGAAAAGAATATATATGTATAAATAATTACTGCGAAATGGACCAGGAACCTTCACTCATAAAATATTATTTTTTACAGAGATATTATACAAAGATAACAACTGTATAAAATTTAACATAAATCTCACATCCATCACAACATTAAATATTTGTTATCACATTCAGGGAAAGAAAGATGAAAGGTCCACATATCAGATAACTTTAAAAGAGTCTTTTCATTGATAGCAAAAGAGAATATGATAGGAAAAAATTTAAATATCCAATGCTCAAAATTAGAGTCTCACGAAATATAGTTATAGTTTATCCTCGAAGTAGTTCTCTGGGATTTCTCAAAAAATAATATAGTCTTAGATAGTCTTAGAAATTAAAATGCATTCGTCCAAATTTGGACTGGGATCAGACTCTCGTGGACCATAAAATAAAGAAAAGAAACATGAACAAAGTTGGACCTGGAAGAAGACAAAGTGAAAATGGTCAGAAAATCGGTTATCTTTTCTTGGGACTGATAAAACACAACTGGATGATTTTCTGAATGGGGAGAGAAATCAAATGGGAAGAATGTGATATGTATTACTCACTATGATTGAATCTCATCCTTCATTTGCTTGCTAAAGTTCTTCGTATATCATCTCTTGTTGCAATTGCACGACCAATACCAACTACTTATAACTGATCTTCTTCGGTTATCTTAATTATGGCTTCTTTTAACCAATTTTCAATATATTCTCTCATTGGCACAACATTTATTTCTTGTCTAACTTTGATATAAAATATTGTGCCTTCTAATTCTCTTAATTCAAACAAAAGTTAGTGGAGTGTGTCTTTAATATCTTCGTTTTTATTTACATAACTTACCAACCAAGTCTCAATTTCATTTTCAGTGTGCTCGGTCATATTTTTAAATTTTTCAATTGATAGATTCTTCAATATTTCCACGTGTTCCTCAAACTATTGCCTTGTCATAAATATAGAATTTAAAATTAACTTTGGGTTGTGGACCTCCCCTGTAGTCCTTGCCAAGTCTATTTTAGTCAATTTGTGATATAATGCCTCCTTTTTTACAATCAGGGCATCACAATCATCCAATATTTCTTTCAATACCTTTGACATTTTTATCTAGCAAGCTTTCAATTGTTTTATTCGAATGGGGGAAGGTAGGTCCTCTTATTTTATTTTTAATTCGGTCATACCATAAACTTTAAAGATAAATGTGATAACAACATCCTTATAGAAACCTTCTTCATTAGTAAAGTCAGAATGTAGATATTCTCTTAAATCAGTTAGCCTGGAACCAAAAGAAATGATATCATTCCATACATCTCATGCCTCTAAAATAAGGGGAATTCTCTTTTTTATATTTTCTCCAACAAATCACGTGACTGCAACCAACAAACTTGATGTTCCTTTCAACTTCAAACTTGAATAAGGTGTTTTGTTGGGATTTCTCCCAGGTTGAATAGTAATAATTGGACTTAAAAAAATAGGTGGTGGAATCAAAGCACATTCCAATTCTTTAATCCTTTCTTTGAATCTTACATTTTTGGCTTCCATTTCATCAACTTATACCTCTAAAGTGTCACCGGTAACTTTATGAATTCAGGAAATTCTCGATGGTGGAACTCCATTCAGATCCAACTTTGTATCTTTCTCTTGGATTCTCTTTCCTTTTGAATTTACTCATTCAAAGACTAACTTCTTTAAATATTTGTCAAACAATGCGCTATGAAGGGTTAAGGATTCTTCTTCATAATAGGCAGGCTCTAGATTCGACAATTCTGTTGCTACTTCTATACTTTGTTGAGTCCTCTATTCATCATCCGGAAACTCTTTATCCTCGATGTTTGCATCCATATCCATGTCTTCAAGAAGAGATTCCTCATCAGGTATGACCTCTTCTAATTCCTAGACTTGATTGATTTTCCTTTTCCTCTTATTTACTTGTAATTTGTGAGGTTTTTCGACATTCTTTTTGGGGTGATCAAGATCATCTCCATCACCTGAATTCTCAATTAAGGAATTTTGTTTCTCCTGCATAATAGTTTAGGGATTTTTCTTGGGTTGTCGCTTCTCTGATGATAACTTTGAGACTTTGTAATCCTTTCATTTATAACCCTTGCATGCTCTTGTTGTGCCTCATTTGTGCTGACAATAGTCTCAATATATCCAACTAATAATTATTTATAGTCGTTGCCATTGTTTTCCTCTTCTCCTTATATACAAGTGTTTATGTGTGACACATTGAAACCTACATAGATCATATGATTCATGAAATATTGTAGAGGGCCAAACCCCTTCACTTGATTTGCCAATTTTAAATTATATTGGTTGAATTGGGTTGCAAATTCATCATTTTTTGAAGCACTTCTCAGTGTTATCTCGCCAAATTTCCATGGAAATGGAATGAATTGTCTTTTCTTCCTTTCATAAAAGAAATTATCCCAGAGTCTGTATTGTCTACAGACTTCTATCATAAATATCTTATCCGATATATAAAACAAAAGATAAATTGGGGCTTCTCGAGAGAAATAAACTTTGATTATGCTATATTGTTCATTTGATTCAAAATTTCTCCTTTTATCTAAAAATGTTTTCGCCTATAAAAACAATATTGAAGTGTTATTTCCAAACATGAGTTTTTTGAAAGAAGACATAAAATAATCACAAACTTCATAAAAATGGTACATTGTTTTTTGTTTCTGCAGAGAAGGATACCATGTGTGAACCAGGTCTGTCTTGAAATCAACTTATTTTGACAAATTTAATCTTTGGAATACATGACAATAGACAATAGCAAAGACCAAATATGCATACATGTAGAATTTCTTATCCTTCTTAAAGTTTGATAATTGAAGAGATATCTCTGTAGATGTAATTTTTGACTAGTCAAAAATTCCCTTTCCTTGAATAGAATAATATAAAAAATAGAGAGATAAACGAGGGATAGTAGCAGTGGAATCATGTCCCAGTACCCTAGAAAGAATCCATGAGATTTATTTATAAGGTATCTTCAATTGACTAACATGTATCACTGATAAATCCTCTGGAATTGTCGTCAGGTCTTCGAGACATTGCGACAATAACTCACTACCGCCGTTTTTATCCCTGATGAGATTCTTGGCTTCGTCAACCTTGAAGGTCATTGTCGACTCTGGTAACCTGAACATCTTGTTGAAAGTTGATGGAGCCAGAGAGATTAGGGAGTCTCCTTTCAATTTAATAATTCTTTGGTGTTTCTCGTAATTATTTGTACACCATATTACTAGTTCTTTGGCATCAAAGACTTATGGAACGCACCCTACCTTAGCGATCCCTGATATTCAGACGTCATTAATGTTCCTTTCTGTAGGCTCTCGACTAGTGGTATTCTATGTCCTCTCATGCAAGTGTATTCAGAATATCCCCACATAAGCTTTCTCTTCTTCTCGCCATATTTCTTAAGAGTTGGAAAATCATGCACAGTCTTTCGGGAATAACAAAATAATTTTTTTTCAAATTAACCATTGGAGCTCTTATTTCAAAAGAATGGTTAAGAGAATTTAATTTGAATTTATGAGACAGGTCTCAAGGAAAACACCATTAATATCAGTGCTTCAATATTTAACAATATGCCATTTCTCATCAGATATGCATTAAATGTTTCTTGGTGAGTGTGACAAGAAATGAGGATTCATGGTGGAGCGAAGGAAAGAAATATATACAACGAATTGAATGGAAAAATTCCATTCCCGCGGCTTTGTGAAATGTTTCAAGATATGACTAAGTGTAGGATGGCATACAGAGGGACTTGTGATTAGAAGTTTTCAAGGTAGTGAGATGATCTCTACTTTCGCGGTTGAAAGGTTTTAAAAAGACTAAATATTGGAGCACCAAAGAGATAGGTAAAGTTTCAAGATAACGACTAAGTATCATAGAGTGGATGAACGAAGTTGTGATTACAACAAGTGGATGAACGAAGTTGCGATTACAACAAGTGAATGAACCAGAGAAAAGCTACACACTCACGGACCTGCCATTCCGCGAAGAGTATGACAAAAAGATTAAGTATTGGTGCAAATCATGTCTAGTGGAACATAAGGTGCATTTTGTTGATGGTGGAGAAATGGACTTGAGTGAAGATGATGAGACCAACCCGCAAACCCGTTCCAGGAAGAGCTTAAGAAATGGCTAAGTCCCAGTCAGAAATTGGAAGAAATTGTTTGAAGCAAAGTCACCCCTTTGTTTCCATGCATATGTGTATTAAGGAGAATCTTTGTAAGGGCTTGATAATTTTCTCCAATCTAAAATAACACTTAGAGGGAGATTTTAGCATGGTGTAACAACATTATCTCACCCCCTCCATACATCTTGTTCGAACCCTCTTAATGCCTTAGACTCCATTTTCCCTAAATGGATAAGGACTAGTCTCGGTCTTCCATCCCATTCATTTTCTAAAGTTTATCATACACTTTACTTAGGGATGCCCCCCTTGTGTAAGAGGAGAGGAAACCTAAATTGGGAGAGGGTGTTTTGTGGTAACAATTAGCAACCCCTCTTAGTTTCCCTAAATTTGCAATTGTGTTTTAGGACTTTACAATTTAAAGTGCAAGTTTAGGACATAACAAAAAGTTGGTGCTAATATAAGCATTTATTTCATATTTATAATATTGTTTTTTTAGTATTTCATAGTTTTTATTTATTTATTTATATTTTTAGTAAACTATTTAACTTGGTATTAATTAATCACAACATAGAGTACATACATAACTACTCAGGACCTACCACTTGGGAAACCAGTTTCAACACAATTCAAAAAATACATTGAGTTTGATATAGAATGATGCAGAGAGTAATTTAGAGTCACTAGAATTTTGTAGGTAGCTTGGTGTAGCTAATTAAAAGCATGAAAGAGAATATATAACAAAAATATATAGAGGGTAGTAATACTCCTTTGTAAAACTATAAGTAAAAGACATGAAAATCCAACCCTGTGGAGCCAGTAGAGAGTGTTATTAGTTTTGATGGTCTATTTGGTCTTTTGGGTCCTCATATAGATTTATGGGATTGGAAGGAGTGCTCTGAAAATCTTGAGCTTGGCTAGCTACTGCTATAGGATTGTCTCAGGGAACCATGGGGTCTGAAAAAATGATGTCTATAGCATAAACTAATTTGTAAACAACTTCAATTTTTTTGTCGAGGAGGTCCAATATCTCAAATTTGTTAAAATCTTCAAATGATATCCATAAATCATATTGTACCTTCCTTTGCAGGTGAGGTACCTTTGTATGCAAAGGGAAACTTCTGGCCATGGTGCCAGAAGATAAATCCTCTGTGTAGCCTTTTCGTTGCCTTCAAGTTTCTCATCCCCTTCAGTGAATTCTCGTTAAAGCATGACTATAGAAGAAATTTTCCATTTGAACCACCTTTCCCCTTCAGTGGATAACCCTATTATTCTGGAAATATTTTATTCTATGACTTGGATGGTAACCCCCCGTGCTTTAGCAACAAGGAGTTTGAGAGAGAGGAAAAATCAAAATGTTATATCTTTTTTGAACCCATGCGGTTGGTTAAAATATCGTATCCAAATAGCTTCCATAAAAAAAATTGCTACTTGAGGGTTTCTATGAATAATTGAAGTCTTTGTTGGTCTGTTGCGTGAGGTTGGTCCTCCCATAATTGGATGTAGCTGAGTAAAATGGGGGAAATACCTAGGATAATGAACCACATGACAATTCTTAGAGATAGATAAAGCAGAATCAAACAATTTGAGATAGGATATTTTGTCGGACGATAGAATGGGATGAGGAAAAATATAATGGAGAGAGAGAGAGAGAGAGAGGTGGTCCTCCCATAATTGGATGTAGCTCGGTAAAATGGGGGAAATACTTGGGATAATGAACCACATGAGAATTCTCAAGGATAGATAAAGAAGAATCAAACAATTCGAGATAGGATATTTTGGCGGTCGATAGAATAGGATGAGGCAGAGGATAATGGAACGAGAGAGAGAGAGAGAGAGAGAGAGAGAGAGAGAGAGAGAGAGAGAGAGAGAGAGAGAGTTTGTAGAATAATCATGCCATCATTACTAACACTCATACTTGCAAGAAAAATCATTGCAATGGCTCATCCGGATAGGAAGGTTTTGGTGGTTTTTAATTAATTGTGCATGCGACCAAAAATAAAAATATTATCTTGTTATGATGGTAATAGATCCATGTATGTGGCTGATTTTTTATAAGATTTGTAATAATTCCGCCATAATTGGCAAGGGAAATCCAAATTAGGAAATTGTTACCAAATAAGGGGAAAAAACAAGGACCAAATATGGAAACATCCTTCTAGTGACAACATTCCTTACCCCCCCCAGGGAAAAGTATTTGACTGTCCTTGACAAATGAAAGTAGGAAGAGTGACATAAGTATGACATGCTTACACCTAAACATTTGAATGAGTAAATAAAATAACATATACATGGTCATTACCTGTAGGAGCGTTGGAAGAAAGTATTCAAAAAATGATAAGGTTGTCTAGGTAGACTAAGGATTGTATAATAATGTGTATTGATAGTGGCCCTGAGAAAGAGTAGGACATGTTGGAAGACTGGAGGAGTTGGTACTAGTAGTCCAAAATAATCGGCATACTAAGTTGATGTTGAGGATGTTCATGAATATTGGATATGTTGGAGATGTTGAGGATGATTAAATATGTTAAAGATGAAGGTGTTCACGATGAAGGTGAAGCTTTGAAAATGTTGAAAGAACTAAATATGTTGAATATGAAGGTGTTGAATATGTTGATGTTGTAGATGTTGGTGTTGAAGATGCTAGAAGAACTAAAGATGATGAAGATGAAGTTGTTGAAGATATTGAATATGAAATTGTTGAAGATGTTGATGTTGTAGACATTGTTGTTGAAGATGATGGAAGAAATAAAGATGTTGAATATGAAGGTGTTGAATATGTTAGTGTTGAAGATGTTGGTGTTGAAGATGAAAATGGTGAAGATGAAAATGTTGAAGATGAAAGTGTTGAAGATGTTAGAAGAATTGATTGCTCAGGAGATATGTATTGCAATGAATAAGGACAGTGGGAAACTACAGTGGTTGCGTTCTGTAGCTAATGTATTATATATCTACGAATGATCTCCTAAAGCTGATCGGAATAATATTATGAAGATGAAAATATACGAAAAATATAAAATAAGGCCTTAATTAGACCTTAGACATGAATATAATGGTCTGAAGAATTTTTCCTTAGCTACAAAAAGATGCAATGACACTATTAGATGTAGTAATCAATAGTTTTGAGCAATAGAGAGAGAACCCAATGAAGTATAAGAGAAACAAGATTCAAATAGAATTTATTCTAAAAAGAGATGCAGCTAAGTTGGAAAGGTTGAAGACAATGACATGTTATTAACAAACCATGTCTAGACAGAATTTGGAAAAATAATGATAATTTTTTTGTATATATAAAATTGTGTATATATTCATTTTTATATTATTATTATTATTTTGTAGGTATCTCCCACTAGAAGATTGGTTTTCAGAAGATAAATGTCTAATTGTTCCCCCGAGGAGGTTTTTAAAGTTAGATCATTGTTTTTTTAATTTATTTTTATGCCCAGTGGTACCAGTTGGATACTGGTTTTCTAGTACCATTGAGTCTTGCAACACCCAATAATGGGTTTTCACTGCAATATTATTATTATATGTTTTTATTAAATTGGAAAGAATAAGAAAATCATGTTGTTTCAGGTACAGATGGAAAACCTTTGTACCCACAATTTCAAAGTTTGACTGAATATTCAAAGTTTTAACAAATGCTTCCCTGGAGAGCGGACAGTGGTACACGTGCAATTGATTCCCATTGGAAAGTAGTGGAGTGTGGTCTTCATCAATAGTTATGACATTGACAATACCATTGTCAAAGGCTAATTCCACTTCATAAGGACTCAACCATCATGTGCAAAAATTTCCCTTAAAGTTATTGAAGTGAAAGTCATAAAGCAAGGCCCAATCGCCTATCTAAAATGTTTTTTGCTTGATAAATTTATCATGCCACCTTGCCCACTGCTATTGAACAAAATAAGTCTAGTGCAAGGAAGTTAGATGAAACTCATCGAGTTCACTAAGTTGATCAAGGTGGTGATTTTGTGCTTCTGTAAGATCTAGACCCACATGTAAGGCAGTCCTCAATGTTTAAATCTCAAATTCAATTGGAAAAACAACAACATTATCGTAAATGAGCTCATAAGGAGAAAAACTTGTGGTGTTCTGCCATGTGGTTATGTAGGCCCAAAGATTTTCTAGAAGTGTAACAACCCAATCACGATGGTGTAATTGCACATATTTTGTTAAAATATATTACAACAACTTGTTGGTACTTTCCACTGTTACGAGGAAAAATTCTCTATGGCTTGGGGTAAACCACAACAGATGGAATGACATGCAGAAATAAACTCTAATCCAAAGTATTCTATATAAATGAAATTCTAACAAGACAAGGTCAAGAGCCTACCTTGTCCGGACGTTCGATGAAGACCATCGTTGAGCACACAACTCAAAGCTTTATACTTGCAACTTGTCCTCAACAACCAATATACGCAAGCATATGGTGATAATATATAATGTTAGCATATAAAATAGAATAATTCATTAACATACATGACAAATACGTCGATGGAATAATAATTCAAATATTTGCAAGATATCAATTGGACGAGAAAAGAGTATTTCTATTAAAATAATCAACAGAAGTAGATAGGTGAAAAACTTCTATGCCGGGACATCTCGGAACCGAGAAACTAAGTCCCTCCAACTAGGCCTCCACCACTTAAATCCTCCACCAACGACAGGCTCATATAAATAATACAATGAGGTTCTCCATCAAAGAAGGAAGAGCTTGGGGGCTGAACAATGAGTTCAGACTTTCAAGGATAAAGGGATGCAGACTCAATGTGAAGTGAAATTTCTCAAGAGTATCTTTGCTCTCAAAAGTTGAATTCTCTTCCTTTCCACGGCTTGGACAAGGCTCAATTTATAGCCTTCAAATGGAATTGAAGGGTCTAGTCAGAGCATTTCCAGTATATGGAAGGTCGAGGATCATGGATCTCATGACGTGACATGGAAACCTGACATAATTTTTAATTTTGAGCACCAAACCCGATCAACGCGAGTTGTAGTGGAGCAACTTGTGTATACGCATGTTGTCTAGATGATAGGGCAGGCATATGTGGGAAAATGTGTTTTTTTGGCTCTGGAAGGTAAAAAGGGGGACTTCAAGTCTGCATAGGGAAATGGAAAGGCCATCCAAGCAATTTTCAATGGGTGAGGCAAAATTTTCCATAACACCACTTGCCCATTGGCTTGTGGATGATAATGGGAAGTAATATGGTGTCGAATCATATACTCTTTGGTAAGTTTTAGAATCAAGTGAGAGGTAAATTGAGGTCCTCCATCGTTGACAATTTATCATGGTACTCTATAATGAACAAAAATATCTTCATAAAGGAAGTCTGCTACAACTTTCTCGATGACCTGTGGAAGTGATTTAGCCTCCACCCATTTAGTAACATAATCTGTATAGACCAAAATATGGATTTTATGGTGGGACGAAGGGTGGACTTTCCCTACGAAGTCCAAGGCCCACTTATCAAAAGGAACTATAAAAATTTGGGTCTAGAGCAACATTTCATTGGATCAGATAGGTTGGACCATCCTCTGAAAGCTATCACAACTTCACCCACACCGCTTTGCATCTTGAAACACATTGGGCCAATAGTATCCCATGTGAAGTATTTCATGACCAATCCTTTTATTGGTGAATTGTCCACCACAAGGATTGTTGTGACAAGCCTTAAGAATGTTGTAAATTTCATCCTCTCTAACACAATGTTGGATCATAAGGTTTAGCCCCATGTACAAGAGGTATCCATCTATCCAAGAATACGTTGGACTCTATTGAATTGTGTGTTGTCATTCTCGTGATGAAAGGTGGCTCGAAATATCTCTTGCAACTAAGTAATTAGCAATATCATACGATGGGGTGTGAGTAGATAATGCAAAAGGATGCTCATCGAGAAAGTTATCCACTACATGTACAACGTCACCTTCATTGGTAAGTCTGGATAGGAAGTCTGCAACAACATTATCCCTACCAGGATTATCAATGATGGTGATATCAAACTCCTGTAATAACAATAACCACCTAGTTACTATACCAGTAGTAATGGGGTTATTCATCAAGTGTCAGATATCATAATGATCTGTATGTACAAAAATAGGATACCTCATTATATAATGCTTTCATTTATTAATGGAATAAACAACATAGAGAAATTCCTTTTCCTTTTTCATTATTGTGTAGTTGAATTTTGCAGGGGTCGGTTTTTTTTTTATGTATTAGATTGCATAGGGTTTATGATATTCTTGTTTTCCTAGCACCGTTCCAATGGCTATGTCCAAAGTATCTGTAGAAATATGAAAGGGGAGGGATCGGTCATATCCCCTCGTAACAAGAGCATCAGAGAATCATTCCTTAAGAACTTCAAAAGTGAACTTGCAATGATTAGTCCAAAGAAAATTTGTATCCTTAGAAATTAATGAAAATAAAGGAGATTCAAGCTTACTAAGTTTGTCAATAAAACGATCATAGAAAACAACATGTCCCAAAAATCAGTGTACCTCTTTATGTGATTTTGGAGGAAGAAATTTTATTACCTCTACTTTGGTTGGATCCACTCTGATACCTATAGGGGAAATGTGATGACCAAGAACGATACCCTCAGTGAGAAACATGTGGCATTTATCATCACTAAGGGAGAGGTTAGTGGTTTTGAATTGTTTAAGCACTCTTTCCAAATTAGCAAGGGCCTCTTCAAATGCCTTTCCATAGACTATAAATAATCCATATAGATCTCGACACAATCATGAATTAGATCGTAAAAATCCCAAGGACAACCTACTAAAAGGTAGTTGGATCATTACAAATCCCAAAGGGTAACACACGATAAGTGAATGTCTCCCAGAGGTAAGTAAATGTGGTCTTGTCTTGATCCTTGGGAGCTATCTGGATTTGCTTGTATCCACTAAATTCGTCAAGAAATGAGAAGAAATTTTTCCCTGCTAAGGTGTCAAGGACTTGGTCGATGAATGGCAAGGGAAAATGGTATTTCTGGGTGGATTTGTTAAATTCTCTATAGTTAACACAAATCCTCCACTTTCCATTTTTCTTCAGTACTATCACTATAGGGGAGACCCACTGGCTATCGGAGATAGAATAGATGAAATTTACATTCAACAACTTTTGCAATTCTTCTTTAACTATCTCTTTCAAAGTTGGGTTCATCAAACAGTGAGGTTTCCTTACTAGTCTGGCATCATTTCTTACATAAATGTGATGTGTGCATAGTTATGGGTGTATTCCCTTCATATATGTGCATTCCCATGGAATACTTCACTATGTTCATGCAAAATATGAACTGGTTATTGTTTTTGTGAGGCTGACAGTTGTGGGTTAATGTTCAAAGTTTTTCCAGTACTAACTTCTATAGGAATACCGGTAAATTTGGTGTCCTGGTTAGGAATAACCATGGAAAACATATATGGATATGAATCTGTTATAGTATCTTTCTGTTCATCAATGTCCATTACAGAATTTAGAAACTGAGAATTTGGGCGAGAAGATGTATGAGGATTTCTAACAAAACTATAGATTAGGTCATCTTTTGTACTATTTTTAATGCAAATTTCTTTATCAACTATAAGGAGCTACTGGACACTTTCTTCATCATTGTGTTCGTCGTCTATCCACACATGGATTTCATTTTTCATGCTATGTTTGGCATGGGGGTATAAAGTAATTATTTTCGTCGAATTTCCATGGGATATTGTCATATTCCTGGATATGCAACCAATGTGTGCGTCAGTCGTGGCTAACCATGGCCTTCCTAAGATGAGAAGGTGACCCCCCAAAGCGGATATTGGTTGTAAGACCATAAATTTATCCAGGTATTCCCATGAATCAATAGAGACGATAACATTTTCAAGGATTCCTTCAAGCTTGACTGTGGATCTATATGTTAGTTGTGGGACCATAAGAGTTTGTCTCGGATGAGTCAATCCAAGTGTGTTCATGGTCTCTTTCATCATTATGTTTTTGGCATCCCCCAAGTCAATGTGAGTGGTTGAGACGAAATTCTAACTGATTTGGACATCAACCACTAGGCTGTTAATATCCGAGTATTTGGCCATGAATATCTTCTTATTCATTAAGTGGTCCAATTGACCGATTACATGAACAATTTTAGGATCCTTTCGTTTTCTACCAGAATTTTTAATACACAGTTCCTTAATGGTTTTGGAATATATAGGAACATACATTATTGCTTGGAATAGTGGGATTTTGACACACGTGTTCCCGAGTTCACATAGTAAATGAAACTCAGGTTGAGACAGGGGTTTTTCTAGGCCTAATCTTTCTAAAAAGGGAGAAAATTGTTGTGTCCCTGACAACTATGGATGGTCTAAATCTTTAGGGAGAGCGGAGTATGGTGTGGTGAGGGGATGGTCCATGGGTTGTTCATCTGAACGATTTTCTATTGGTTCATTTTCTTCCTCTTCATTATATTCAGTGAGTCTCTAGGAAGCCTTATTACCTATCATTCTCCCTTATTGTAATTAAACGTCTTGACATTCTAGAGGGAATATATAATATGTAGCATATCTAGGCCACTTAGCAGTGTAAGCCTGTTGTGTGGATTTATTTTTGGGTTTAGGTGTAGGTTGTGTGGGGATATGAGGTCTCGAAGGGGGATTATTGGTAGGAAACTGCAATTGTTGTTGTTGGGGCACTTGAGGAAATTGTGGTTGTTGAGTTTGTGAGAATTGTTGGGGAAATTGATGGCCTCCCTAAGGAAATTTTTTTCCTTGAGGGGGTACTCTCCAACGTTGTGACCATTTATATCTAGGGGTTGGTTGTGGTATCCATTGTTTCTATGATGTAGGAGGGATATGTATTTGGGATTTCATTTGATGATTAGATCAATAAGAATTAAAAAAAAATGGGAAGGGTCTTGGCCCATACCTGGTTGTCGAGGCTACCAAGGTTTTTTTTTAGAAAAGAAACAAATTTTCTCTATTTCCTTGTTGGCGCCTTGGTGTACTGCTTTTAATCCTAACATGGAAGGACAATTCCTCGTAGGGTGGTTTTTTTCACAAACACTGCAAGTTTCAATTCTATCCAATGTTCATTCCCTAAAGGGATGATTTTTCCTACACTTTGGATATAATATAGATAATTCTCTTTCAACCTTTGCCAACTTTTGTTTGACCCACAAGTTGTCAAATTGTCAAGCCAATGAACTCATAATATCAATTTTAAAATTTTCCAACAGATTACCTAATTCTACATGAGAGACTCCTCTAGTGGTTGACTTTGTGATTTTAACATAAATATCTCTTGGACCCTTCATGTGCTTGGAAATTCCTCTAGATTGTCTTATGAAAAGGTCACAAATATCATCATATCTTGCTTGAGATACATCTCTTCTAACCATTAAGTTCAGAAGGTCCATGCAATCCTCTTTTATTCCTCTAAGCATAATGGTTTGCAGTGTGTCCTTATCTAAATTAACCTTAAACCTTTATGAATTATACTAGAATATTTTCATGCAATATTCCAAACTTTCATCTTCTTTCTGGGTCATATTGAAAATCTCCTCACGAAGGTGATTACCCTTACAATAATCTTGATATTTTTGGAGAAATTTCTCCTTCATACCATTCCATGTGCTAATAGATTGAGAACCAAGTTCCATGAACCAACATAAGGCTGGATTCTTGAGTGTAGCAAGAAATAATTTTAGTTTTTGAGTGTCAGAAACATAGTCATAACTTTGGCATAATACATCGAATTCAAAAAGAAAAGTATCAGGATCTTCGCTTGATATCCCATGGAAGTTAGGAAGGGATAAAAGAGGGATAGAGGGATAGTTTTCATTGGTGCTTCATATTCAATATCCGTGATTGGAAATTCAAAGGTCGGATTAGAGGTTGCCTCTTCTCTTGCCATATTAGTCTTCAAAGGTTCTTTCTAATATGGCATGTTCACTGATTTCGGGGAGTAAATCAGATTGTTTTGAGGATCAATCTGAGATCATGCTTCATGTTGATCAATTCCTCTAAATCCCCTTGTTCGTCAATAAGAGGTGTATTATCTATTTTTGTCATAGAAGGAGGAGGTGTTAAAGGTATTTTCCTCTCGATATCTTGTTGTTTCCCTTGTCCTCATCCACCTATCGGATTTTTAG
Organism: Picea engelmannii; assembly: GCA_009831015.1. Lineage (NCBI taxonomy): Eukaryota > Viridiplantae > Streptophyta > Pinopsida > Pinales > Pinaceae > Picea > Picea engelmannii. Next base: position 3,414,178 of record ML777564.1, on the reverse strand, counting down.
TATTGTGGTTGGTTCTCGCTACACCGAATGTCTTGAGGTTCTTTCCTTTATTCATACAAATTACAATCCTTGGAACTAGTGAAATAGAAGCTCATCACATAGTCTCTATGGTGAATGCACATGTTCTTACCTCTCGTCTTACCACTTAATTTTCCCCGTGTTCCAAGTGCTTCTACTAAAAAATGAAAATACTAAAACCAATGCTAGATGTATTATTGCGCCTTCAATAACTCCCCAACAACGACGCCAAAATGTTGAGTAAATTAATTTCTTTTAAAAATAATCAACCTATCAATCATTACTTTTCAAACCAAGGTAAGTATTCTTATTTCAAGTTATTGTGCACTGTATGTGCAGGCCACAAATTATTATCAAGCATTGGTTGTTTCCTAATATAAAGAACAATAAAGTGGCAAGATAAATGAAATTATTAAATCAACAAAGAAAGGGAATACTTTTATTGAAGAATTTTTCTAAATGTTATCCATTATATTTGTAAATTCAAGAGAAATTTGAATAATGAAAACACACAAATTAATCAACAAATCTCATAACTAATTTTTTTTTGTATCCTGTAACCATTTACGAGCGTGAACCAAAACATAACGATTTTTATTCTATAACCAATTTGGAACATGGATAAAAGCATAACGATTTATATTCTATAACCATTAGGAAGATAAATCAAAGAAAAATGATTTGTATTCTACAACCATTAGAAAGATTAATCAAAATGAGATGAATTGTATTATGTAACAATGTAGGAGTAGGAATCAAAATGAAACACTCGACAGATAAAAAATTCTTCTAGTGCTAGAGGATTGACAGATCAAATAAACACACATTATTCTAACTCTATTAAAATATCTACAAACTAGCAGAACAATACATGTTCGCAAGAGAGGGCCCTCCTCCTGGAACAGAGTATCAAAGAAAAACTCAGTAACTAACTAATTGACTCAAATCATACGCATAAAAGATTTTTGGGAAGTATGATCTGGTTCTGATATTAATCAAAAATTTGAATACAATAACATAAGCTTAGAAATCCAATGAGAACTTAGTTATCTAACTTTGTAGTAGAGACCCCATTTTATACAAAAAATATCAAATGTCAAAAATAAATCATAATCAAGCTACAAATCTATGATTCAAGTCGTCCTAATCATCACCCCCAAAATTAATAACATTGTTGTCTCTGCCACATGAAATAGGGTGTGTGGTTACACAGTTTAGAGTTTCCCTAACCATCATTCCAAAATAAATGATAGTTTTGTCTCTACCACATAAAATAGAGTGTGTGGTTACACTCTAATCCTTGAAGAAACTAAACTAGGTAATCCATCTTGGAATCTCAACAGACTGAATGGAAGATATCACCAAGTTCACATGTAGCAACTTCACCATCTGCAGTTTCTGCAAAAGATGTTCATCTTGCAACTTCTATAGCAGAACCCTATGATATAAATCTGCAACCACTCACAATAATAGTCAAAGGATATAGAGTTCTTCTACTTACACATTCAAATGTTCAACAAGGCACAAAAAGTGTAACCAAGTATACCTAGTGTCAAAACTCAGCCTACTCCATCAAAAGATCTTATTTTGAGGTTAAAAGATAAGTAAAATGAGGCAAAGACCGGAGAAAAGAAGTGACAAAACATGGCATATGTATGGCCCAACAACATTTTATCCATGTTTTATGACATAGTGAAAGCATACCTTAAGTACCAAAATCTTCATTGCTTTGACGTATGTAGTTGATCTTTCATTGCATAACATGAACCTCACATGCTAAACATATGTTGGAACGATATTTTAATTGAATGATACTTTGAATAATAAGAATGTTGTCCTTAATTGTTTTTTGCAAGTATTGGCAATACACTTGAAAAACATGTGATATTTCTCTTTTGGTCTTCACATGGTGAAATGATGATAATAACAACACTCTCAATCTATGGTAAGAAAATGATATAATGAATCTCATGGTCACTTTCCATTTGAGAAATAAAACCTATAGCATTTCCCTATTCCCATGACAATGAGATGTTGAGCTTCCAGTCTATTTTGTGAATGATCTAAAATCAAAACAATTCAAAGACAAATCTATAACATTTGCAATATATCTCCTTAATTCATGACAGTGGCATTTAACAGTAGTAACTTGTGCACCTCCACATGGCACTATTGTAAAGTGTCCTTAGACCTGGAACCGACATCATTTAGATTTAAACAAACCGTGGCACTACTTTGAGAGATAGGAGAGCCTCACTTTTCACATCTATGCTTAACAACAATAGTTCATTGTGCACATTCACACTTATGCTAATCATTGATCTCTTATGGTTAGTGGATGGTTTAGGTGATTATTTTTATCATTTGAGTTGACCTTGGCATTTATGTGATTGATGAACAATAAATCTCTTAATTGTTGATTTGGCCTTTTAGCATGCTATAAATTCATTTCAAGCACATTCATTCCAAATCATTAAAAATCTTTTTGATAAAGTTGTTATTTATCGAATCTAATTTAGAAGAAACTCCCACTCCTATAAACAACCTAGCTAGATTTGACCATAAGGAAACCCCCTAGACTAGAAAACCTTTCCCGAGTCTAAAATGTATGTGATGGTGAGGTGACAATGGCTAACCTCTCGAGTTCCACCAAGCTAACACCATGTTTGGGACTTTGAACTAAGGTGTTGGTTTATGGGGTAACATTTTGGCATTGTTGTCGCAGACAAAGTCCATTCCTCAAGTTAAGAATTATTGAGATTCGGATTTGATGAGCGTTGGACAATTTGACAAAACTTTGGAAGCTTATTTGACGACTCCATTGAAGGGAAGAAGTCATTTCCCTTAGATATTTTAAAGGACTTGTTGCTTGTAGAGTGAAGCAAGTAGCATTGTGTTGGAGAATTCACCTTGGTGACTCCACTCCAATTTGGTATGAGAGTTGAATATTTGAAGAGTTAAAACATGGGATAATTGGAATTCTTAAATTATATATATGCTCCACTTAATTTCTCAAACATCCCAGGAGATCCAAGTAAAGGTTATGATTTAGAATTGTTTGATTCAGTTAGGTTATTTCATAGCAATCATAAGTCATCCTTGTCACACATTATCTATTTTATCGAAGATATGAATGAATCTCATATTATCTATGAGGATGTCTAGATGCACACCTTTTGTGCACTTTGGAAGACAAGGAAAATGATTGGTTTTATGATGATATTGTAAGATCAATTAATTCATTGGCAGAATTTCTAAGGTCATTCCTCAAATATTGGGAGCCTAGTATTGAAAATGAGGAGATGGAGATGTTCATCAAACATATCATAGTATCCCTACCAAAGGAAGATGAGGTACCCATTGCATCTCCCATAGAAGAGAAAGCATTTGATGAAAATATTGAGGAAGAGACATTTCATAAAGAGCATGAGCTTATTGAAAACCAAATTAATCGAGAAGAAAATCAACTACTTTATGAATCCATCTAGGAAGACAAGTTGAGGGAAATTGAAGATGAAGTTATGAAGACATGCCATGATGGTGAAAATGACCAATTTTTTTTTCCTATACAGATGAAGTTGAAGGCTAGATGAATTATATCCCTTGCTAAAATATTGATCGTTTTTATCCATATTTTGAAATTTTTGAAATGATGAATTTTGAAGTAGTAGGTTTTCCTTCATTCCATGAAGAATATCATGACCTAGGTACTATAAATCTTGCTAACCTTTTCCACATAGCAAGATATACGTGGGATAGAAATTGTTTTTACTTTGAAGTTGATCCCATTTATGATATTAATTCCAGGGATGAAGATGAGATTGATGAGATCGATGAGCCCGAACCTTGTGAATAATCTCACTTAGGAAGTTACCTTGAAGAAATTGATAATCCAAAACTTGAAGAGAATGAATATGAATGGTTGTTAAAGGATTTACTTGGTCCTTTAGATTTTTCAGGAATCCAAATAATTATCAAGATTTGAGAGATAAACTACCAAGATTCCATGGAATTGATGATTCACGTATTTTACACATTTCATCTTTCATTGATGTTATTTCAAAGCTCAACATTAATAATGAATATGTTAAGATGAAAATGTTCATATTGTCTTTGGATTTTATTGAGGATGAGATTTTGGATTGGTATGGAGGTCTTAATGAAAGAAACATCTCATCACTTTCATATTTCTTCAAGATATTTCTTGAGAATTGGTCTCCTCTTCATGAAAAGGTTGAGTGTGAAAGGGTTGATATAGATGTTGAGTATCCTATGCCTTATGTTCTATAAATCCTACCCTTGACCTATGAGTGTCCTCATCCTCTTTACTGACCTTTGACCTATGAATACTTGACTTCCTTACCTTTGACCAAGAGAAACATGGGAATTCAATTGTTTCCATGTAGACCCCAGTTGGAGCTATCTACGCAACCCATTTCCTTCAATAATTTTACAAGTAAAATCAATGAGTTGAGAAATTCCAATGATGATAATGATTAAATCATCCCTTTTTATCTTTGGATGGAGGAAATCAGTAGGAACATTACCGAACCTTGGTATATTTAGGCCTTCTACTTCATAAGTGTAATCTTACATTGGTTCCAAATCAAGGAGTCATCAATATTCTACTTGATACCCATATTATTTTTAATGAATCCATGTTTTGGTTCATCACCAAAAACAAGGGAAATCCTCAAGATGATAATGCCTCCATCAAGTGGTTGCATTGGATCTTTGACTTCACCTAGTAGACGTAGCTCTTACTTAGCCAGTAGGGTAGGAAAGAATAATCTCCTTTGAGCAACAGTATAGAATTTTGCTTGATTGTTTCCGCTGCATTCACTTGCCTTCATTTTTTTGTTTCCTTTCATGCATTTCTTGCTTGGTTTTCTTGAATGGTTTAATTGCCTCAGACTAACTTCTTTCTTTATGATTTAGACTTAGAAATTTTTTCTTTTCTGCAAAGTCATTTCAATAGATATTTTCCATGGTGGTAGATTTTCCCCCGTTCATATGTTTCCAATGCCTTGAGTGAGCATGCAAATCACAAGTCTGGATGAGATTCTATGTTAGGGTCCTAACCTCCCTAACCCCTAAAGGTCGACATTAGTAAATAAGGCCTATGTAATAATGTGAACACATCTAATGTAAGAAAACTTAATAGAAGGTTTCGCTTCTAGAAAGATCTTCCTCTAGAATGTTCTCTAGAAGATTGAAATTGTATAAATAGGAGTAGAAAGCATGGAAAAGTTTTGTACTTGAGATTTTCTCTGTTGGTTGTTTCCCACTCGAAGAGGCAAGTGAACTTGGTTATTGATATAATAAAACTATCATTTTTGGAATCAATTATGTCATTGTGCTCTATATTTTTCTCTTTTTGTTGATAATTGTTATAACTATTCTATCCTGCTCTACATAATAACATCTGGTACCTTACAAGTGGTATCAAAGCACTTTCCTCTACAGAACTTTAGACTTTTTTTTTTTAGGCTAGAGATGTGTACTGTCGATGTATTTAAATGATCCAGGAGGCTCCCCAGGCTCAGAAAATGCTCAAAAATCAAAGTTCTCATAATTGGATGAAACCAATTCCATTGCTACCGTCTCATCGCGATGATTCCGACAGTATATTTACTTTCTCAAACAGATGTTGTATGCGAGAGTTATTGTACTATGGTCGTTTTCTCAAACAGCTAAAAAGTCAAAGGACTAGCAAAAAGTCAATGTTGACGTCAGCATGACATCACCAATGACACCTCATGATGCAGACTTGGACCAATGGCAATGTGACATGTGGTAGAAGTTGACTAGGCAGATGTGGATGGCAGATCCACTTAGAGGTTGACATGTGGCACTTTGCTGGCAAATGAAGAAGTACCACATGGCCCAGACATGGGCTACCACATGGCACCTAGTCAGGTTCAATGCTAACATCAGTATGACATCACCAACGACACCTCATGATGCAGACTTTGACCAATGGCAGTGTGACATGTGGCAGCAGTTGACTAGGCAGATGTGGATGGCAGATCCACTCAGAGGTTGACATGTAGCACTTTGCTGGCAAATGAAGAAGTGCCACGTGGCCCAGACATGCGCTGCCACGTGGCACCCAGTCAGGGTCGAATGGAAAGTGTTAAAAATGTTGGGGGCTCCATGGGTTTTGAACCCAAGACCACCCACCAGGCCAAGCACCTTAAGGAGATCACTAACACCAACGTGCCCCACATGTCTCTTGTTAAATAATATGCATTTAAATTTATTTAAATTGTAGTATATTACTATGTGGGTGAAAAAGGCCCTAGCCCATGGTTTTATGGTGTTATGTGACCCTGTTTGGGGGAGCGCGCCCGTCCATTGGGGGCTTAGCCCATATATTGCTAGAAAGTGGTTTTTAAACCATATATTAATGATTTTTTGGGATTTTTGACTGATATTTAGTCCAGAAAATGGATTTTTGAGGATATTAAGGCCATTTGAAGGGGGATTTGAACCCAAAAAGAGGCCAAATCTTGAGGGAAGTTGAGATTCCTCATCTGAGCCTCAAAATCTATATAAACCAGGCTTTTTGAAGCTTGTAGGAGACTTTTTGATGCAGGGTTTTGAAGGAGCAGTTTGTAAATTTTGGCCTTTTCTCATGTTTTGAAAGGCGTTTTTATCATGTTGTTGAGAGGATTTTGATGGTGCATGCATGAATCTGAGCAAGGAGGTCTTGCATAGAAGACATGAAGCATGTAATGTAACAAAAAAGTGCATTGTAAGAGAACTTTGAGAATTTCAAAGAGCAATAAAGAGTTCATCCACTTGGAAGCGGGCCCGGAGGCGTAGCCAACGATTGGTGAACATCGTTATCAACCTCTTGTCTCTATTTATCTTTCTGTTTTATTGTTCTATTCTCTTCATTTGCAGCATGAATATTAATGGCTAATCTCTTTATTCATTAATAAGCATCAAGTAAAAGTCACATTTGATATTCCGCAAACAAGATAACAAGTTTATGTATTTCGCATTCTTAACGATCCGAT
>ML777564.1:3383456-3406627 GCA_009831015.1 Picea engelmannii | reverse complement strand
CCACAACAAGAAAGGAGAAGCCTACTTGCAAGCATTGCAAGAAAGTAGGACATGATGAAGATCGTTGTTGGGTCTTACATCCTGACTTGAAGCCAAAGAAGTATGCCAACCCAGGAAGGAAGAATACCACAGCTGCGACAATTCAAGTGGATCTTGGATCAGATTCTGGTGATGAGACACAGGTTGTAGCTAAGGGAATCCGAGGTATAAATTTTGTTGCAAGTTCTAGCTCTTCTAGATCAGTTGATGTAAATGATGAGTGTAAAAGGAATGAACTTTTCCACATAAGGGTTATAACACATAATGTTAAAGTTGATACTCTTGTAGACAGTGGATCACAAGCCAATCTAATCAGTGAAGATGTTGTGAATAACTTGGGACTTGAAACTAAGTCACATCCTAAACCATATCCATTGGGATGGATATGTGGTGATAACAATTTAYAARTAACCAAGCAATGTAAAATCAAGTTTKCAATCAMTTMTAATTATGTTGATGAAGTAGAGCTTGATATAGTGCCACTGGACATATGTGGAATTGTATTGGGAAGCCCATACCTTTATGATAGGAAAGCCATATTCTACAGGGAGGAAAATAAATATTGCTTCAAGAAAGATGGGAAGGTGTACATTGTTTGTGCTCATCGCATGAAAACTGACAGGTCTTTTGCAGCTACAAGGCAGTTAAAAAGAATGGTAAATGCAAGCAAAAGTTTAACACTTATGTTTGTAACAAAACATGAAGTTCATGATGCTAAATATGAGATGGTTCAATATGTTTCTAACAGTCATGAAGTGTCACTAGGGTTACAGCATGAGGTTCAGTTGCATAATTTGATTATTGTCCCTGTTCAAAAGGGGAAGCATGTTTTGTCATTTTCATTTGCATACTCATTATTGTTGATTAGTTTGTTGTTGTTCAGTGGTGTATGGCTGCAAAGTGTGACAAATAATATAGATGATTGTGCAATAAATGAAATGATTACTTTGATAAAAAAATGCTATCTCAGTTTTCATGTTTGTTGTGATTAGTCCTGTGATCATTATCCCAACAGAGAGGATGGATGATACAGGACAAAGTGGGGAGGCAGTACCCTCACTTCTTACCTAAGTAAAAGCGGACTTTTGGTGGTCCAAAAGCTTCCAAAGTGGAGAGGCATGATCCAGGAGGCTCCTCAGGCTCAGAAAATGCTCAAAAATCAAAGTTCTCAGAATTGGATGAAACCAATTCCATTGCGACCGGCTTGTCACGCTGATTCCATCGGTATATTTACTTTCTCAAATGGACATTGTATACAAGAGTTATCGTACTCTGATCGTTTTCTCAAACAACTAAAAAGTCAAAGGACTGGAAAAAAGTCAATGCTGACGTTAGCATGACATCACCAACAACACCTCATGATGCAGAGTTGGACCAATGACAATGTGAAATGTGGCAGTAGTTGACTGGGCAAATGTGGATGGTAGATCCACTCAGAGGTTGACATGTGGCACTTTGCTGGCAAATGAAGAAGTGCCACGTGGCCTAGACATGGGCTGCCATGTGGCACCCAGTCAAGGTCGAATGGCAAGTGTTAAAAATGTTGGGGGGTCAATGGATTTTGAACCCAAGACCACACACCAAGCCAAGCGCCTTAAGAAGAGCACTAACACCAATGCGCCCTACTATCTATTGATAAATAATATGCATTTAAATTTATTTAAATTGTAGTATATTACTATGTGGACGAAAAAGGGTTGGGGCTAAGCCCCAGCCCATGGTTTTATGGTGTTATGTGACCTTGTTTGGGGGGGCACGCCTGTCCATTGGGGGCTTAGCCCATATATTGTTGGAAAGTGGTTTTTAAACCATATATTAATGATTTTTTGGGATTTATGACTGATATTTAGTCTAGAAAATGGATTTTTGAGGATATTAAGGCCATTTGAAAGGGGATTTGATCCCAAAAAGAGGTCATATCTTGAGGAAAGTTGAGATTCTTCATCTGAGCCTCAAAATCTATATAAACCAGGGTTTTTGAATCTTGTAGGAGACTTTTTTATGCAGGGTTTTGAAGGAGCAGTTTGTAAATTTTGGCCTTTTCCCATGTTTTGAGAGGCATTTTTCTCATGTTGTTAAGAGGATTTTGATGGTGCATGCATGAATCTGAGCAAGGAGGTCTTGCATATCAGACATGAAGCATGTAATGTAATATAAAAGAGCATTGTAAGAAAACTTTGAGCATTTCAAAGAGCAATAAAGAGGTCCTCCACTTGGAAGCAGGCCCGAAGACGTAGCCAACGATTGGTGAACTTCGTTATCAACCTCTTGTCTCTATTTCTCTTTCTGTTGTTTTGTTCTATTCTCTTCATTTGCAACATGAATATTAATGGTTGATCTCTTTATTCATTAATAAGCATCAAGTAAAAGTCACATTTGATATTCCATAAACAAGATAACAAGTTTATGTATTTCGCATTCTTAACGATCCGATGCAAAAAGTACATTAAACTAACTTGAAATCTATCAGTAATACCTTCCATTTTGGATCAAGCACAATGATTTGTCATTCGGTGGGTGAAACTATGGTTGGGGAGGAATACATGAAGGAAATATAGATGGTTTCATGAGTTACTCGAAACACATTGTTTCACTTAGTTGGAAACCTTTGTAACCCCTGTTAGTACCCCTTTGAGTAGTATTGCATTAGACAACACATGTGCATGGTCATTCACTCCCACGTACCCTCGGGTATATAGGGAATACCATAGGTCTCCTAAAACAAACTATAGATCATCCTATTGAACACTTGATTGCTATAGTGGCACTTGTTATCATGCAAACTGTAGGTTGGGAAAATCCCAACCCAATCCACTGGATGGCGATAAAGATGGGATATTTTACCCACTGTCACCTCCGATAAACCCTCCCCTCACTTTAGTGAAGGATAAATCCAACACAAGGGGGGAATCCTAGGTGACCATAGGGGGGAAGTGAGATGGAAAGTGATACTTATGAATGGATGCCCCTATAGGTCAAGCTGCTAAATGGAAAGTATCTTGGAAATGAGTCTTGGTAGTGGTGAATGGTTTCCAAGAAGTTTGAGTCCCTGTAGATGATGATGGTATCTGCCCGAGACACAAGAAACACCAAGTATACAAGCTATATGTTAAGTGGAAAATCAAGTTAAGCTTTTTGTCCCTATTTTCAGCAGTCAAAATAGATATAATATCAACAAAGAAATGATTATTAGAGCTACTAAACAAGATGCTAAAGTCAAGTAAATGATGCAAGAGATAAGCTAGCAATCACTAGTATAACCAAAGTATGAAAGCAATAGATTTTAGCATCAAACTAAGGATATTATAGAGAAGTATTGCAGAGATATAATTGCAGCCTTATGGCTGTAGCAAACAAGTTGTTACAACAGAAAAATCAGCCACCAAAAATCACAAGTAATCCACCCAAAAAATGCATTGAGACTAGTAGATTGTAGGGGTAAAATACTAGCAACTTTGGATGGTTGAATTGTGAGTTATTTAGAGATTCGTTTAGTATTTAATGCAGCCCTAGTGGCTGTAGCTTTAATGTTAAAAAAACAGCAAGAAGTTCTAAGAGAAACAAGATTCCTTAAGAGCTCAAGGATACCTTAAGCACATAGAATAATTTCCAATTTAGACAATCTCAATATCTCGTGTTTTCAGGTTTACCAATGCAAAGGTTTATTTCTCCAATGCAATAAAGATTAATGTATTTAACTATTGGGTTAAGGAGGAAATTAAAAAAGAGCTAGCAATGCTATCTCCTTGGGGGTGTAAGCCCTTTTACTCCCCAAGGAAAGAAAAACTAGCAAGGAAGTACTAGGAGGGTGTAATCCCTTTTACTTATGCTAGTAAAACCTTATGCAACAATTATTCCAAGAAAAATATGATGGGCTTAGTGGGGTTGTATGCCCTTATAATCCCCAATAATTCTATCAAATTAAACTTGTAACCAAGAAAAGAAACAATACAAGATAGATTCCTCACCTAGTCCACCACAGATCTCAGGTTCATCATGAGGGTATCCACCACATCAGCTTGCTTCCAGAAGACATTCAATATTTATCCATGAGGTACAAGCCAAGCATTATGGTGAGTGTCATTTCAATATTTGAGGCATTTGAGTTTGTTTCATTTAAAATTGTTTTTGATTATGTAACGTCTACTTGGAATTTATGCTCTTTTCCCTGTTTCACATTGGTGGTTGACAATGCGCCCTAGTAAGTGGTCACCCTTAGGGATGGGTTTTCTACTGGGAGGTCACCTTGATAGGTCATCGTGTCATTCCCAATCATACTTTCCACTTTCCACACTTCATCCCCTCGTCTCCTCATATTTTGGGATTTTCGGGTGTATTGACACAAGAAGGGATTGTCCCTCATTTCATGGGAAGAAGGGGCTAAAGGCCTAGATGCTTGTAGCTAGAAAAAGATAAAATCGAATCATAGACTTTATAGATGCTCGCCTAGGGATCCCAAGGACAATGAAATGTCTCTCATAAGAAATTGATGGGACCCATAAAAAAATAATAGATACAAAATTCCAACCAAAGTAGAGCATGTGTGGGCAATGTTTTTCATGCTTAGGTAGAATTCCCACGCATTATATTCAACTTGGGGAAGCATAATGTGACCAGGGTAGAGTCAATATGGGAATTGTTTTTCATGCTTAGGTAGAAGCTCCACCTTGGCTTCAACCTAGATACATCTTAAAAGAACAAAAGGAAATAAATGGGCTTGGAAAAAGGTTGCATTGAAAACGAAGGTGCGACACACCCTCTACAAAGGCACCCATAAATGAGACACTATGATCCCGTGCATGTCATGAACCTCATGCCCAAAATTATTTCCCTATCCACTTCATATTCTACACATGGATTCAATGGGGGTCCACTTGGGAAACACTCCTTGACTTAGGGGATGATTCACCCAATAGGTTGCTTTGTCAACCCTCCCATACCTAAACTTGGAAAATTGCATAGGGTCTTTGAGCACTTGTTTAGTTTGATGAGGTGGGTTTTGATGCACATACTTAGGTGGCTCTTTTATTGATTTTATTTACTTATCATGATGCATTTGACTTGAGATCCTTGGAGGGCATATTCATTGACTTCGCAGGACCTAGTTGGTGGACAGTTTTGGAAGAACAAACCTAGCTTAGGCTTCCTTGGGGCATGAAGCCCACGGGATGGATACCATGACCTGCACAATCGGACAATGATGACATCTTTTGGAGGTTTGAGAGGCACCTTGGAGGACCTCACTTATCCCCTACTAGCCCAACGTTTTGCTTCTTGAGGCCAAAACATCACACTTGGAGGGCTAGGGTTTGGTGGTGGAGATGGACACTTGGAATTTTTGGAGGAAGAGCACCCATGAGAGAGGGGAGCCTTTAAAGGCCCAATGATCCATCTCCAAGCTCAATGTCCACCTAAGAAGGTCAAAACGTCACCCTAGAGAGGGTTGGCATCATCTTTAGGGCTTCTTATGTGCATTTTTAGGGTTAAATTGGATTTTAATATTATAAAGGGGAAAAGTAAGGGTTGTTGACCCCTTATTTTGTGGTTTACCCTAAATTTAAGTGGTCAAACATTTTTAGGAGGATTTGTATAAATAAGAATCATTTCATTTCATTTTCATCATAGCTCTCCCATTGTGAGAAGAATACTTGGTTGAAATTTGTGCCCTACTTGGGTAATTTTAATTGTCTCTCTTGTTATTATCTCTTGTGATGATTTACTTTGGCTATTGGATGAATACACAAGGAGCTATCTTTATTGGCGTCTATTTCTTGCTTTTATGGTGGACTTTTCTTGGTTAAAAGGAGTTTATCTTGTTAATGCTTGGACTAGGTAAGGAATCTCTCTTGTTGTTGCTTATTTTCTTGGTTACAAGGTTAATTTGCTAAGATTTTGGGGAGTATAAGTGCATAAAACTCCACTAAGCCCATCATAATTGTCTTGGAATCATTTGTTGCACAAAGGAATACTAGGAGAAGTAAAGGGTTACACCCTCCTAGGTTTTTCCTAGCTAGATTTGCTTGCCTTGGGGAGTAAAAGGGTTTACACCTCCAAGGAAGTAGCACAACTTAGCTCTTTCATTTTAAGGACTCCATAACCCAATAGTTAAAGGAATTGATCTCCTGAATTGGAGAAATAAAATCATTGCATTGAGATACATACTAGAATCGCGAGATATTAAAATTGTTTAAGCTTGGATCTTTTTTATATGCTTTAAGCTTGTCAAAGCCTCTAGGGCGTCTAGATTGGTTCAATGGGTGTTGATCTATAGCTAATTAAAAGATACATCCATTAGGGCTGCAGCAAATAATCTTCTATTTTGATTCTAACTTACAATTTAACTGTGGAAATATGCTAGTAAACCATCATTATCATTCTACTGCTAATTAGTGATTTTTTTGTCGGATTACTTGTTTGTTTTCGTGGTTAAAACTTGTTGTTGTAGAAAAACGTTTCTAAAACCACTTGGATGTTACAAACTTACTCTGAAAACATCATATAACAACCCTCTAATACCACTAAATATTGTGCTAAAGTGTTGGAAACAATCTACATGTTTTATGCTTCACTTCCAAACAAATCTTTGATGCTTTAAGTGGTTGAATCTGCAGTAATTAGTTGTTTTCCTTGCTGATATATATTCTTGTTTACTGCTTTAATTTGGGACATAAAGCTTAATTTTTTTTCCACTTAACTTTGATCTTGTATACATGTTTCTTCTTGTGTCTCGGGCAAGTACAATTCTCTTTCACATGTACCCAAGCACTTGGAAACCATAGATCATCTCTAAAACTCGTTACCAAGCCATTCTTCACTTAGTAACTTGACCTATAGGGGCTCCACTTCCATAACCCCACTTTCCACCTCATTTCCCCCTAGGGTCACCCGATATTCCCCCATTGTGTTGGATTTATCCTTCACTAAAGCGAGGGTAGAGTTTATCTAAGGTGACAGTGGGTAGACTCTCCCACAATTATCGACATCTCATGGATTGGGTCGGGATTTTCCCAACCTACAGTTTGTGCGATAACATTTTGGCATTGTTTCCGGAGATGATTTTGAATCCTCTTCCAAACCCTCATGTCATTTTGGCGAGATATCCCCAAATCCTTTTCCCTTTAGCTTGTCTGGCAACTCCACCTGAGGGAAGTTCCCTTTTCCCTTTCTTTCCTTTGATGAGACTTGATCTAATCTAGCGACTCCATTGAGGTATTGTCCTAAGTGATGGAAGTATGCCTCTGTGGTGCTTCCATGAGGCATACAAGGCCATGTATATCAAGGATGTTTATTGGTATCCAAAAAAATGCATGACGGATTGGTTTGAATCCATCCCAAAGTTTGATGGTGATCCTTCCTTGGCCATTGCACACATTGTCATGTTCACCCAGATTATCTTAAACTTAGATTGTGATCATGATGATGTAATAATAAGGTTGTTCCTATTGTCACTTGAAGAGAACCAGAGAGAATGGCTCAGAAATTCTTGTAAGCCCAAAGGTATATCTTCTCCAACGACCCTTTTCTGAGAATTTCTTAAGCATTGGGGCCCTAGAACTCATAATTTTGAAGATACTATTCAGGATCTCGAGGATGCCTTTCTATGTGAAAATATTCCCTATGGCCTTATCGTAGATTTGAAGGAGACCCTCCATCTAAATTCCAACAAGAAAAATATTATAGAAAAAAAGGATGATAGTAATGAGTAAATTTTTGAGTGCCTCAAGGAAGACAATGAGTTCTGTGAACAATTACTTGAGCATTGTCATAATAAGGACTTCTTGGTCAGGTTTTATGTGCAAAGAAAAGAAGAATACAATGTTATCCTTCAAAATTATGAGAGGAATCCTACCCTAAACATGGCATGGGAGGTTGCCATTGCATATTTCAAAGTAAAGTCATTGTGTGACGTTGTGATAAAGAAACACAATTACCAAGAGGGATTTCCAACTCAGGATCGATCATTCTTGATGCCTGAAGAAGTCTGGAGACTCATTGAATATCAAGATAAAAAAATTCTCAGAGAGTAGGTCCACAACGAAAGCTACCAAGAAGAAGAAGATCTCGGTGAAGATGAAGCACTTGTGTTTTCCCTACCCTTTGATGAAGACATCCAGTATTTTGTTCCTCTTGTAAATCAAAAGGAGAACATGGAAAGTTATAATCCTTTTGAAAACTTTGATGATACTTTATTCCGTGATTTTTGAAATGAAGAAGTAATAGAAGAAGAAATCTATGGAATAAGTTGTCAAGAAGATATCGATGAAGCTTCTCTTGCAGAAGGCCTAGACGAAACATTGATATTTACTTTCCCTTTTGAAGAAGAAGAATTTGTCCAGTCTCGTGAAGAGGTAATCAACTCCGATGATGCAGTTGAATTCATGGAAAATCCTCCAGATATAGTTGACGATCATATTGATGATTTAATTCACATTGGGAGATGTGGATGGGATCTAGGTCATGTCATTTTTTATAAGGACCCTATCTACGATATTGAGGGTATCTCTCCAATAAAGAATTATTAGTTGTCACCTTCAATGAGTTGGTTTTCATATTGGGACGATACAACCATTTGGTGGCCTAGTTAGTCTCATGTATCCGAGGATGACTTATTGTCCCATACTTATGACTACTCTCAGCCATCCCTTGAGAGTTGTGATGAATATCCTTTCGGTGACTCATATTTGTTCTACGGAGATTTCCAACCACCCTTGTGCTCAGATTTTGGTGGACATCAGGTCATGGCCAGCCCATAGCAGTTCGAGGCTCATGCTACCAAACAAAAGTATTTTCATATTGAGACTTTTGGCAGGGATTTGCAGATAAAGAAGCAACATTTTCTAAGTCCGTGATAGGAGTTTTTATCTAGACCTAAGGTTGTTCCTTACCCCATTTCATCTTGTTTGGAAATTCGTTAGGTTTTCTTGGGATCCCTTATCTCCTGTCAACATTCAAGGAGTGGTGACATGTTAAGCGAAGATGAAGAACAAGCCCTTGCAATTGGAGAAATCATTGAATAAATTCATATTGATTTGTTGACACTAGATCTCATTGAAATGTGTCATAGAGTAAATTCCTTATGTGCCATGATTGCACAGAAATATAGTTTCAATGAGGAAGAAGACTTCCATGAAATGCATCATGTTGGAGATCTACTTGAAGGTGCCCTGACTTATGTTCTCCCTACACACGAAGACAAAAATATGGTCAATTTCAGTCATATGGATGAGCCATCATCTATATATAGTATCCCTCTTCAGAGATGGATGGATCGAGCTTGTGGTTATTCTTTCAGGCAATATTTCCAAGATGATCACGCTTATGGTTACTTTTTCCAGCAAAATTTCCTCCCTCCCGCCCATCTCCATGAGTTTCATTTCATGATTGATTATATGTTTATTTATGATCATGGTTATTATGTGCTTGACTTATATTTGTTGTATTACATAATTAAGCACAGGGGGAGACACCTTGATGAGAGGATTAGTTGGTTGCACTGGGTGTATGATTTCACCTGACATCCACAACATTTGATCACCATGGGCCATGGGCCCCAGGAAAGTAGGTATGCAATCTTGATTTCTTGCATCTGCATCTTGATTGCTCATGGTATTTCAGTTGCATTTCATTTTTCTCTACTTTCATTTTTTTATTTACATGCTTCTCTTTTATCATATTATATGAAAAATGCAAAATTGTCTTTTTTAGATTAGTTGATATTTTTGAGATTTGATTTTGATTATATGGACGAAGGGTGAAATAACCACCCTAGATTTTATGTTTGTATGTTTCAGTGTAGGCACAGGTCCACCAGGAGATGTTGTGATTCTCATGCACTCTACGATGAGTACATGTCCCCAAGTAGGAGCCAGATGTTATCCCCATTTCATAGGGATAACTAAGGAGATCCCTCAGGTTGTAGACATGGAGTATTGAGAGGCATACGGCTGACAACATCCACTTGCACAGATAGAGGCCCCACCTCACCACAACATATCTCAAGTTCATCATGAGGGTATCCACCACATCAGATTGCTTCCGAAAGACATTGGATATTTCTCCATGAGGTACAAGCCAGGTATTAGTCATTTCAATATTTGAGGCATTTGAGTTTGTTGCATTTAAATTTTTTTTTGATTATATAACGTTTGCTCGGAAGTTATGCTCTTTTCCCTATTTCACCTTAGTGGTTGACATTGCACCCTAGTAAGTGGCCACCCTTAGAGATGGGTTTTCTACTGGGATGTCCCCTTGACAGTTCATTGTGCCATTCCCAATCATACTTGCCACTTTCCACACTTCATCCCCTCATCTCCTCGTCTTTTGGGATTTTCAGGTGTATTGACCCAAGAAGGGATTGCCCCTCATTTCATGGGAAGAAGGGGATAAAGGCCCAAAGGCTTGTAGATGGAAAAAGATAAATTCCAATCATAAACCTTCTAGATGCTCGCTCGGGGATCCTGAGGACAATGAAATGTCTCTCATACAAAACTGATGGGACCCATAAAAAAAAATAATATATACAAAATTTCAACCAAGGCAAAGCGTGTGTGGGCAATGTTTTTCATGCTTAGGTAGAAGTCCCACACATTGTCTTCAACTCGGGGAAGCATAATGTGACCAGGGTAGAGTCAAGATGGGAATTGTTTTTCATGCTTAGGTAGAAGCCCCACCTTGTCTTCAACCTGGAGACATATTAAAAGAACAAAAGGCAATAAATGGGCTTGGAAAAAGGTCCATTGATAATGAAGTTTCAACACACCCTCTACAAAGGCACCCATAAATGAGACATTACGATCCCTTGTATGTCATGAACCCCATGCCCAAAAGTCTTGCGTCGTCCACTTCATATTATACACATGGATTTGTGGGGGGTCCACCTGGGAAACACTCCTTGACTTAGGGGATGATTCACCCAATAGGTCTCTTTGTGAACCCTCCCATACCTAAACTTGGAAAATTGCATAGGGTCTTTGAGCGCTTGTTTAGTTTGATTAGGTGGTTTTTGATGCACATACTTAGGTGGCTCTTTTATTGATTTGATTTACTTATCATGATGCATTTGACTTTAGATCCTTGGACCGCGTATTCATTGTCTTTGTGAGACCTAGTTGGTGGACAGTTTTGGAAGAACAAGCCTAGCTTAGGCTTCCTTGGAGCATGAAGCCCACATGATGGATACCATGACCCGCACAAATAGACGATGATGATAGCCTTTGGAGGCTTGAGAGGCACCTTGGACGACCTCACCTAGCCCCTACTGGCCCAACGTTTTGTTTCTTGAGGTAAAAATGTCACACTTGGAGGGATTGACATCACCCTAGGGATAGGGTTTGGTGGTGGAGATGGACACTTGGTATTTTTGGAGGAAGAGAACCCTTTGCATGACAATGATCCTAATGCATAAGGGAGGAGCCATTAGAGGCCCAACGATCCATATTCAAGCTCAACCTCCACCTAAGAAGGTCAAAGTGTCACCCTAGAGAGGGTTGACACCATCTTTAGGGCTTCTTATGTGCATTTTTAGGGTTAAATGGGATTTTAATATTGTAAAAGGGAAAAGTAAGGGTTGTTGACCCCTTATTTTTTGGTTTACCCTAAAGTTAAGTGGACAAACACTTTTAGGGGGATTCGTTTAAATAAGAATCACTTCATTTCACTTTCATCATAGCTCTCCCATTGTGAGAAGACTACTTGGCTAAAATTTTCACCCTACTTGGGAAATTTTATCTATATCTATTGTTATTATCTCTTGTGATGATTTGCTTTTTCTATTGGATGAAGAAGTAAGGCACTATATTTCTTGGAGCCTATTTCTTGCTTTTATGGTGGATTTTTCTTGGTTAAAAGGAGTTTATCTTGTTAATGATTGGACTAGGTAAGGAATCTCTCTTGTTATTGCTTCTTTTCTTGGTTACAAGGTTAATTTTCTAAGATTTTGGGGAGTATAATTGCATACAACCCCACTAAGTCCATCATAATTGTTTTGGAATAATTTCTTTCATAAAGGAATACTAGAAGAAGTAAAGGGTTACACCCTCCTAGGTTTTTCCTAGCTAGTTTTGCTTTCCTTGGGGAGTAAAAAGGGTTTACACCCCCAAGGAAGTAGAAAAACTTAGCTCTTTCATTTTAAGGACTCCATAACCCAATAGTTAAAGGAACTAATCTCTTGCATTGGAGAAACAAAATCATTGCATTGAGATACGTAGAATCATGAGATATTGAAATTGTTTAAGTTGGGATATTTTCTATATGCTTTAAGCTTGTCAAAGCCTCTAGGGTGTCTAGATTGGTTAAGTGGATCTTGAGCTATAGCTAATTAAAACCTACAGCCATTAGGGCTGTTGCAAATCATCTTTTATTTTGATACTAACTTGCAATTTAACCATGGAAATATGTTGGTAAACCATCATTATCATTCTACTGCTAATTAGTGAATTTTTTGTCGGATTACTTGCTTGTTTTCATGGTTAAAACTTGTTGTTGTAGACCACTTGGATATTACAAACTTATTCTGAAAACGTCATATAACAACCCTCTAATACCACTAAAGATTGTGCTAAAGTGTTGGAAACAATCTACATGTTTTATGCTTCACTTCCAAACAAATCTTTGATGCTTTAAGTTGTTAAATATGCAATAATTAGTTGTTTTCCTTGCTGATATATATTCTTGTTTAGTTCTGTAATTAGGGACAAAAAGATTAACTTGCTTGTCCACTTAACTTTGAGCTTATATACGTGTTTCTTCTTGTGTCTCAGGCAGGTACAATCCTCTTCCACAGGTACTCAAGCACTTGGAAACCATAGACCATCTTCGAAACTCGTTACCATGCCATTCTTCACTTATTAACTTGACCTATAGGGGCTCCACTTCCATAACCTCACTTTCCACCTCTAGGGTCACTCGAGATTCCCCCCTTGTGTTGGATTTATCGTTCACTAAAGTGAGGGGAGGGTTTATCTAAGGTGACAGTGGATAGACTCTCCCACAGTTATCGTTGTCTCATGGATTGGGTCGGGATTTTCCCAACCTACAGTTGTGTGATAACAACACCAAGAAAAACACTCAGGAATACTACTTTCACGTATATGGGTAATTGGATAGTACAACTAAGGGTACGATCGAGTCTCCTTAGTTAGAGCCCTGATATATTGGGTCGAGTACTATTGTTGGACCCCATCGATATATCATAGAGATATAGCATAGGGAAAACCCTTGTTCGTAGAAACCCTCAAAAGTATAACCCTTGCTATCAGAATAGAATAGAACAAAAACAAGAGGGAAATTTTGCAGCGCAACCCTACCTCATACATCCAGGTTGTGTAATTACGACACAATTTTAACTATTAAAAATATGGGCATTTTGTCACTGCATTATTATTCAGACTGGAGTATAACTCCATCGGAGTAAAAAAAATGAGTATAGTAGTCTCGTCAACACCCTTATTTGGGACATATCCCACTGGATTCCTCTCCTTGCAATGATCATAGTGGTACCCATCACTTATAATCCTTCTCTCTTTTTTTTGTGGACCCACCCACCCTTCCCAACACCCTTGTTTGGGACCTATTCCATTGGATTCCTCTCTTCGCATTGATCGTAGTGGTATCCCTCACCCATAACCCCTTTCTGTGCAGACCCACCAACCTAATTCTTCCTTGCTTACCTCCCAAATGGGCCACACCCATAATCAAGAAGTTGACAACCGCATCCTTGCCTTGGCCAATGACAACACCCAGAACAAGACTAACATTAAGAACATCAATTCCAATATTGCTACCATCAATTCCAAATTTGTATCCCTGAATTCCAAAGTTGACTCCTTTGAAGAGGTGAAAAACAACTTGACAACCTTTTCTGAAGAGATGAAAAACTAAATGAGTCAATTCTGGGGCCCTACCTCCTTTGAAAAAACTTCATACCTAGAAGGCATTGAATCCTCCAATTCCATGGCCTTTAATTCCAACCCCCTTCGTCATGAACTGCATCTTCTGAAAGTTGAGGTAAATATATTTGATGACTCAAATCACATGGGTTGGGTCACTCAAAAGGAATATTCTCCTTGCATGGAATTACTATTGATTTGACCAAAATCCATATCGGTGTCCTTTATTTGGATCCTAAACACTGGAAATGGTGTATATGGCGTAAAAATTCATGCTATGGGTATATTGTTTTGACCCAATTTGTTGCAGACCTTTATGAACGCTTTGACACTAAACATATCATTTGGGTCATTTGACCAAGCTTAAATAGTCTGGTATAGTGGAAGAATATATCGTCACTTTTGAGAAATTGGCTTTCCAAACGAATAACATGTCTAACACCTTCTTCCTTAAATGCTTTATTACTGGCCTAAAGGATGACATCCGAGCCCATTTCCTAATGACTCCCCCCAGAATTGACTTGAAGCTATTCGTCGTGCCAAGGAAGCACAACAAGTAGTCTCTTCCCAAAACATAAAACCATCATTTATTCCTTGCTCCCAACCCATAAATCCCACCCCTCCTTCCACTCGTCTTAATATCCACAAATTAACCAGGGTAGAAATGGTTGAACGCCAACTTAAGGGTCTTTGCTATAATTGTGATGAAAAATATTTTGTGGGGCACAAGTGTAAGGAGAAAAATATTTTTATTTCCATTTTTGAGGATGTTTCTAAAGAGGATTTTGATGTTTCCCATTCCAAAGATCTACCCCAAGCAAATGATCATACCTCGTCCTCTGATCTACGAGAAGTTGAATCACTTATCTCACTAAATGCCCTCACTAGTATCTTTTCTCCCCAAACCCTTAAGTTAATTGGTTGTATCAAGCATAAGAAAGTCATTACCCTAGTCAACAATGGCAACACCCATAATTTTATTCATCGTTGCATTTCCCAAGAGACCATGTGTTATATTTGTGCAGTCAACAATTTTCAAATCATGATTGCTAATGGTGGTTCTATGAAATGTGGGGGGCATTATGAAAATGTGCATCTGCAAATTGGTCATTATCACTTGAAATAACATATGTTTGCTATTGACATGGGCATTTGCCACAATGTTCTACATGTTGAATTGTTACACACATTAGGCCCCATCACCATGGATTTCAAGGAATTAACCATGAAATTCCAATAGGATGGACAACAATATCAATTCAAAGGAATCACTATAGTCTCCCCCATGATCATGAGTTCCCACATAATGGAGAAACTACTCAAAAAAGGTCATTATGGAATTATTGCAAAAATCCACACCATTTAAGTAGTTAAGACCCCCTCACCTACTTTTCATCCCGACATACAATTTCTCCTCTCCAAACACCAATCTGTTTTTGACAATCCTCAAGGACTTCAACCTTTCCGTGGTGTCCATGACCATTCCATTCCCATTGTCTTTGACAGTCTTCCTCCCAATGTTCTCCCTTATTGTCACCCATTTTCCAAAAAAATGAAATTGAGAAAATTGTTCAGGAATTTCTAGTGGCGGGTGTCATCCATCCTATTACCAACCCATATGCTTCTCCTATCATTATGCTAGTAAAGAAAGAAGGCACATGGTGCATGTGCCATGATTTTTAAACCCTGAACAAAATTACCATCAAAGATAAATTCCCCATTCCTATCATTGATGACCTTTGGGATGAACTGAGGGGTGCTTAGTTCTTTACCAAACTTGATCTATGTTCTGGCTACCACCAGATACATATGAAAGAGGCTGATATTCCCAAAAATTCCTTTCAAACTTATGAGGTCCATTATGAGTTTTTTGTCATGCCCTTCGGCCTATGTAACGCACCTTCAACTTTTCAAAGTCTCATGAATCATGTCTTCTACCCTTTCCTCTGTCATTTTGTCTTGTTTTTTTTAAGGATATCCTCATATATAGTAAAAGTTGGCAAGCCCATCTAGCCCATGTGGATCAAGTCTTACACATATTGTCTTAGTACAAACTCTTTATCAAACAACCTAAATGTGCTTTTGGAGCTCCTGAAGTAGAGTACCTAGGCCATATTGTCGATAAGGATGGTGTATGTGTGGATCCTAAGAAAATAGTAGTTATGAAGGATTGGTCCCATTCTAAAACTGTTAATTTTTTTAGAGGTTTCCTAGATTTAATAGGATATTATTGCAAGTGTGTTCATAATTATGGAAAAATTGAAATTCCCCTCATTACTCTCCTTAAAAGGAATGCTTTCAGTTATATTTCGGTAGTTGATCAATCCTTCCAAGCCTTGAAAGAGGCTATGTGCAGGACTCCAGTTCTGGAACTACTCGAATTCACCAAGACTTTTGTTATGAAATGTGATGCTTCTGGGAAAGGAATTGGGGTAGTCCTCGTGCAAGATGGCAGACCTTTGGCTTTCACTAGCAAACAACTATTTGAGAGACACTTGGGAAAACATACCTATGAAAAGGAAATGTTGGCTATTCTACATGTAGTGGATCTTTGGCATCCCAAATTAAAATGGATCATCATAGCCTCAAATATTTCTTGGAGAAAATAATTTCATCCTTGAAGCAACCAAAGTGGTTGACCAAAATGTTTGGCTATGATTATGATATCATTTACAAGAAAGGAAATAAAATGTGGTTGTTGATGCCCTTTCATGGAAATATGAAGAATAATCGTTCCTCTTCTCACTCTCCTTCATTGTATCAGATTGGTTAAAGGTAGTTCACCAAGAATGGTTCCAAGATCCCAAACTATCTCTCCTAATCCAACAATTGCAACAAGATCCTCATGCATCTTTAGGATACTCTTGGCACAATGAGGAGATTCACTCTAAAGGCCACTTGTATTTAAGAAAACAGTCTCACCTTTAATCCACTGTGATCTTCAAAATTCATGCTTCACCAACAATTGGGCATTAAGGTTTTCAAAAAACATATGAATGTATTAATCATTCTTTTTTCTAGGAAGGCATGAAACGGGACATCCACACTTTTGTGGTTGAATGTGATACTCATCAATGAAATTAGGGTGAAACAATAAAAATTACATGCACACTCCAACCTCTTTGTATTCCAACTACTATATGGAGGGATATTTCTATGGACTTCATTGTCAGATTACCCAAATCTGGAAATAAATCAATCATCATGGTTATAGTTTATCACCTTTTCAAATATGCTCATTTTTGTGCCCTCCAATACCCATTCACAACATCCACCGTGGATCAAATTTTCATGGATAATATATTCAAACCTCATTCTTTACCCCACTCTATTGTCTCCAACCATGATCCCACCTTCACCAAGAAATTTTGGTAAGAATTGTTCAAGCTCTAGGGAACCTAATTGCATCTCAACATGACCTACCATCCCCAAACTGGTGGT
The DNA here is from genome assembly GCA_009831015.1 of Picea engelmannii. NCBI lineage: Eukaryota > Viridiplantae > Streptophyta > Pinopsida > Pinales > Pinaceae > Picea > Picea engelmannii. Next base: position 3,389,261 of record ML777564.1, on the reverse strand, counting down.
CAAACTGAAGTTGTCAACAAGTTATTGGAAACATATTTGAGGTGTTTCACGTCCAATAGACAAAATCAACGGGCTCAGTGGTTACCACTAGCTAAATGGTGGTACAACACATCTTACCATGTTGCCACTCTCATGTCTCCCTTTGAAGCAGTCTACGATCAAAAACCACCTTCTGTATTCTCCTACCTGCCCAGTGTCTCCAAGGTCTAGGACATATACAACACCCTTACAATCTGAATTTCCATTATCCATACCCTCAAAGATAATTGGTCATGGATCATAATCGCATGAAGAAACAAGTTGATCAAGGTCGTTTACAACACCAATTTGTTGGACAGGACCAAGTCTTTCTTCATCTACAACCTTATAAGAAAACATCCCTAAAAGCAGATCATTGTCAGAAACTTGCTTCCAAGTTTTATGGCCCTTATATAATTCTCAAGCACGTGGGGCCTGTGGCCTACAATTTATCTCTCCCTATTTACTCCAAGATCCATTCTATTTTTTAGGTTTCTTACTTGAAGAAAGTGATTGGAACCAAGTGCCATATTCAAACTAATCTCCCTGAATTGGATGAAGAAGGATCCATTTGGTTGTATCCCCAAACAGTCTTGGACTGTCGTGAGTATCGTCTTCGTCAACGCACAATTGAAGAAGTTTTAGTTCAGTGGAAGGATACACAACTAGAGGATGCCACATGACAGTTGGTTGCCATTCTTCAACCATTTCCACATCTGACAAGGCCTTTTTTTTCAAGGGGGGGGCATGTTAGGGTCCTAACCTCTCTAACCCCTAAATTAGATAGAATAATATGTTTTTTTATGTAATAAAGGCTAACATTAGTAAATAAGGCCTATGTAATAATATCCCTAGATGGGGTACCACGTGTATGACCATGCACATAAAGCCAGCCCTTGCTTGTTGCCTCTCCTCTTGGCTTCCCTTTGCGATGATGTATTAAATGCAGGGCTTTGTTGATGGGAGTTCTCACCCCATGCGAATTTAGGTTCACTGGTTTAGGATGTCGCTGATCTTAATGAGGAAGTGTACCACAGAGGATGATGTCACCTCTGTTGTAACAACTCCCTTAATGCGTTGGAACACGATTATTTCTATACACCTTTTTGGTTTTCTCGTCATGTTTCACTTTCGGGTTTTTTTGGTGCGTTTGGCTTCTCCTATGGGGAAATCTAGACATGATCAACTCTAGTTTCATTTTCCCCACCTACAACCCCATGCCCTCAGCACTGGAATCATGCCTCATGAGCGTGGTCTCTCTTGTAGAGGCCCAAACTATCTCCATTACCTTGTCGATCGAAGTAAAAATGTTGGTGTCCCTGAAAATGAGCCACACCAGTCTCCTCCTCAGGATACCCATCTTGATGAGATGTTGGGTTTGGATACCAGCATGGAAGAGGAAAATTGGGGATGTCCATTCATTGAGAAATCTTTTTCGGTTCCTTTTCCCGGGAATGCAGAGGGCTCATCCACAACTATTTTGATGCCAAATAGGACGCTAAAACATTTAGCAGCACATACATAGGTATCGGGCCCAACTTATCCAACCAACCCACCAGAAGGCCATTGGGGCTTTCCCATTATTGAGGAGATACCTCCGCCCATTCCACTTCAAGATATCATTCCTGCCTAGGAGGACGTCCCAAATTCCACCCTACCTAATCTCTTACAGGAACATCTCAATTTGATCATGGACATCCATAGAGATACATTAGATCAAATGTTTCACTAGGAATGCATAGATCGTTGGTTGGATCTACTATTTGAGGCACTATCAGACATACCGACTTCCAACAAATTTTCATTTTATTGTTAACCCTTCACTCTCACTCATGTATGGAATCGACCCACTCATGACAAAGAGAGCATCGACACTCCTGGTGCATGACCTATTAAGTTTTTGTTATAGGTTAAGCTTTGCTCAGTTCTCTAGGACAACTTTTAAGAGACTTTTGATCCCTTTATGTATATGCAGTTTTATTTTTCTCAGCATAGATATATCTACAAAGAAAGTTTAGTATACTTTTTCAGGATCCTGGAGCCGACACTGGTTTCCTCTTTTTGGCAGGCTGACCTCTAGGTTCCTCGGGATATGTAAGTTTTCCAGTTTTTAAAGGAAATACAAATTTTAATTTAAAAAAAAAGGCCTATGTAATAATGTGAACACATATAATGTAACAAGACTTAATAGAAGGTTCTGCTTCTAGAAAGATCTTCCTCTATAATGTTCTCTAGAATATTGAATTAGTATAAATAGGAGTATAAAGCACAATTTTTTTTGTCTTGAGAATCATTTTATACTTGAGATTTGCTCTATTGGAGGTTGCCCCCTCAAAGAGAGAAGTGAACTTGGCTATCGATATAATAAAGGTATCATTTCTAGAATCAATTGTGTCACTGTGCTCTATATTTTTCTCTTTTTGTTGATAATTGTTATAACAATTATGTTTTGCTATGCATAATAAGATCTGGTACCTTACATTCTAGAGTTCTCATACACTCTTATACTAAGAGTGCATGTCCCCCAGAAGGAGCCAGATGTTTCCCTTCAAGGGTAACAATCCCAGATCCACCCAATCAATTGAGGGGGGGGGGGTGGGGCATGTTATAGATCGGATGAGATCAGTTGATCATGCCATTCAGATGCATATTATATCCTTTTTCTCCCTTATTTGCATGATGATTTGACCTTCATCACTCAGCCACCTGAATCATGGTATAATGATTTTATCCAACCTCATACCTCAGACGACAAATGCACTTGGTATATTATGCTTTCAATAGACATGGTCGTGCTACTTTGGTTTAAAATGTAATAGTTCATATGCTATGTGTTTCTCCTCATGCATTTGTTGGTCATTCAAAAACGATTCTATAACTTCTTGTTTTATCATTGGGGACATGATTTTCCTTTAAATATGTGATGGGTCTTGAGTCAAGTCATACTCCCAGTGATCAAGTGGGTGTAACATGTCCATATCCTAATCATACATAAAACCTTCACACTTTTTTCCCTCTCACTTCCATCTCCTTCTTAAAAAAATAATCCCCTATTCATGCTTGACTTATCAAATGTCATCTAGCAAGGTCTAGCCAAAGAAAAATGGAAAAATAATGTAAGCCTAAGTCAAATAAAGCCAAAAAGGGTAGAGGCGAAGAGCGAAAAATGAAAAAAAAAAAGAAATAATAAGGCTACAACTATGCCACCTCGTTAAAAAGGTGTTTGGATATTGTTAAATGTGGTCATATTTTATAAGATTCCTAGCGTTGAGCTTCCGCCTCTCCCGCAGGCCGCCGGTCTGGTGCCTCCTGCCCCCCTCTGCCCTCCTTCGCAGCAGATGCAGAAGCTCCAATGGCGGCCCCCTCATCTCCAGCCCATGGTGGTGCTTCTCCTAGTAAAGTCGTGGCAATGGCTGCGAGCCTCCCTCCCTCGGTCGCAACCTCCACGTTCGGGCCGACCTCTCTTGCAGGTACTTCCCCTGGTGCTCCGTCGGCAACAACCTCAGACTTTCCCCCTCTGGTGTTGGCCCTCTCCTTTAAAGAGGTGGCTTCACGCCAAGGGTCTCTCTCCGGCCTGCATGCATCGACACCAGAGGCTGCTTCTCGTCAAGGTCGCCCCTTTGGGCTGCATGCATTAGTCCCGGAAGCTCCGACAGTTTCCATTCCAGTGTCGCGGGAAGCCTTAACTCATGCTCACCATTACATCAGGCATGCTCTAGTTTGCAGGTTTAACGGGTTTTGGCCCTCTCTTCCAGATCTACTCTCCTGGTTCTCCTCCGAATGGTACCCGTTCGTAGATGGAGAAGTCATTACCTGCCCCTATGCAAAAGGGTTTTTTGTGGTAGTTTTCGATTCTACAAGCGACAAAGACAAGGTGTTTAACTCTGGGTCGTGGTTCTAGGGCAGAGCAGGCCTGTCCATGCAACTTTGGACCCCTGCCTTCGACCCCTCCATGGATCGTATCTCTTCAGGCCCAGTCTGGGTGAGACTTCCTTATTTTCCCCTGCATTTTTGGGGGGATGATTCTCTTCAATCTATTGGCAATGGCCTCGACAAGTTCCTCTGCAGAAGTTCGGACTCCAAGCCAGCCCGCTCCACCTTCGCCCGAATATATGCTGAAATGGATTTCTCCAAAGGTTTCCCTGCTGAAATTATTCTCCAAGGCAAGGACTACTCAAGGACCCAAAAACTCGACTATGAGAATCTCAGTTTAAGGTGTAGGAACTGCTTCGAAACAGGGCACTTAGCCCGTAACTGTGGGAAACCACCCAGAAAAAAAAGGTTGTCCAAGCCCACCTGGTGGACGAAGGCATCAAAGGAACCACGTTCTGAAAGCAAGACCTTGGAAGCGGAAGAAGAAGCTGAAGATGAAGCTGAAATCAAATCCCCTGCTAAGGGGGAAGCAGAAGTTGAAGCCGAAATTAAATCCCCTGCTAAGGGGGAAGCAGAAGATACTCCCAAGTCACCCACCCAACAAGAACCCCTGACCGCAAGCTGGGCAGACTTAGCTGAAAAGGAAGACCCTTTACGCCCGACGGAAAGTCAATCCACGGACCAGAGAAATGAATGGCAAACGGTGTCAAAAAATAAAAAAAACTTCCAACCTAGAAGTGATGTAATGACGCGAAGCCGTTCAGGCTCGCTGAAATAATCTTTGTGTCCGCGAATTAGTACTGAGTTAGGATCTTTAGGCATATGTTTTCCAGTTTACAAGCAATCTCTATTGATGTATCGAACCCCAGTGGCATGTCCATTGTTATTAATACAAAGCTCCATTAACCGTTTCTGTTAAAAAAAAAAATGTGCTCATATTTTATCCTTGTTTTATGACATAGTGAAAGAAAAACGTAAGTACTGAAATATTCATTGCTTTGAAATGGAATTGATCTTTCATTGCATGACATAACCTCACATTCTAAGAATATGTTGGATTGATATTTTAATTGAATGATACTATGAATAATAAGATTGTTGTTCTCAATTTGTTTTTGCAAGTTTCAACAGTACACTCGACAAAAATGTGATATTTGGCTCATGGTCTTCTCATGGTGAAATGATGATAACAATAACACTCTCAATTTATGGTGAGAAAATGATATAATGAATCTCATGGATACTTTCCATTTGAGCAATAACACCTCTAACATTTTCTTGTTCCCATGGTGATGAGATGTTGAGCTTCCAGACTATTTTGTGAATGCTCTAAAATCAAAATAATTCGAAGACAAATCTATAACATTTACAATATGTCTGTTTAATTCATAACAATAACCTTTAACAGTGGTGACTTATGCACCTCCACATGGCATTATTGTATAGTGACATAGTTATCAACTTAACAATAACTGTGACCTCAAAATGAGAACTCTAGTCCAAAAAACCCATATCTTTGGTTAAAAACACCAAAATCAACTCTCGTTTCAAAAAGTGGTGCTATCGATAGCACCCTTTTTTGGGGGGGTGGTTAATTTGAGACTTGTTTGAAATCGCAGCCTTGACAACCGATACCATTGTGTAAAATTTACCCTCGAATCGAAAAACAATGTTTCTAGTCGCACCATGTTTATTTTTAAAGTTAAAATTATGGCTTAATTGAAAGCGTGGCCCTCGCGACTGGTACCATCAAAAATTAAAAAAGTTAAAATCGACTTGAAAATTTATTTATTAATAAAATTTTATTTTTATTTTTATTTTTAAATCACATTAAAATATAACTATATTGAAAAAAAATAAAAAGCTCTTTAAAGAAGTTAATAATAATAATAATAATAATAATAATACAATTTT
>ML777564.1:3357865-3370024 GCA_009831015.1 Picea engelmannii | reverse complement strand
TATATATATATATATATATATATATATATATATATATATATATATATATATATATATATATATATATATATATATTGCTGAATGTTTAAAAGTAATGTTATTTTACAATTATTTGCTATATATTGAAGTAAAGGTAAAATATGTGCTAAAAATAATATTTTATAATATATTTAAAAAGTATGGCACCATAAATTAATTAATGAAACATAATTATGTAAAAAAATCTTATTTTAAAAAAAGCAAATGATATACAACATTTTTAGTATCATTAAAAATGACAAATTTTGTATTTTTATTTTTTAACATTGAAAAAAACATGGAAAAATAATTAAAAACACCATTGAAAGAAATGATTTAGAAAAAATTGAAAATAGTTGAAAAAATGAGCATTTAAAAAAAATGGATACATTATAGATAAGAAGATTTAAAATATAAAAAAACTGCTTAAAAAATGGGAGGTGCTACCAGTAGCACAACTTTTCGAAACATGGTAAAAATGACCACTAAATTCAACCTTTAAAAAAGCAAGAACTTTGTAGAGTTCTCGTTAAGTTGGTAACTTTGTTAAGTGTCCTTGGACCTGGAACCAACACCATTCATATTTAAACAGATCGTGGCACTACTTTGAGAGACAAACTAACCTTGCTTTGCACATCTAGGCTCAACAACAATAATTCATCGTGCACATTCATGCAACTTAAGCTAATCATTGATCTCTTCTAGTTAGTTGATGGTTTAAGTAATTATTTGTATCCTTTGAATTTTAGCATGCTATAAATTCATTTCAAGCACATTCATTCCAAATCATTAAAACACTTGTTGATAAAGTTGCTACTTCTCGAATCTAAGTTGGAAGAAACTCCCACTCTTATCAACAACCTAGTTGTTCCCCTAGATTTGGACTAGGAAGTATCAAAAGATAAAAATGTGGTACCACAAAAATCAGTGATAAAGGAATATGATACCCCCTCAATGTCTCTGGATTCAGGGTAGGGAACACATAGTTATTTAAGTCCATGACCTTCAACAAGTTGGGAAAATCAGGCTGAAGAAGTCGAGGCACTAGGAAAAGAAAAAGCAGAACTATCAGATGAAGACCACTTAGAAAAGGTCATAATAGCAAGGACTCCAACAAATGCAAGAAAAGTTTGGATGGTAGCAAGAAAGAAGAAGAAATCTCCATCAATAACCCAACAGATGGTGACAAGAAGTCGGGCCCGCAATCTAGCATAATCATGTATTGTTTTTGTCTATTGTTATGCAAGCAATTCATGCGAATATATTCATGTAAGAAATTTTGGAATGTGACCTTTTGGATCACTGACAAATTAGGCTAGTGGATTTTGAATTGGGACTTTTAAGCCTCAACAATAAAAAACTATTAAATCTTGTTGAAGGTTAAAAAAATCAACCTGATGTAATATGCTATTTGCTTCGACACAACCTTTTTTGAATACAAATTCTCTTTCGATAAAAAAATATTAAGATAAAATTTAAATCATACACCTTTCAAACTAGAGAATATATATATATATATAGTTAAAGTTTAAGCTATTATTAGGTTACCTTTCTATTTACTAGATAACAATAGCATAGACAAGATCACTGAGAGAAACACAATCACAAGAGTACACACGCATTTATCCTGGGAAACCCTCAAGGGGAAGAAAACCCAGCAAAACTTCCTTAATATAGATAGCCAATACAATGCTAAGATAATGAACCAAACAACACATAAATTCCTCTCCCAAGGATGCACCTCTCTCTCTCTCTCTTCCTTCTTCCGACAATTGGTAACTGCAGCTTCCTTCAATACTTGCGCACTAGATGAGTGAGCTGAGTGTGTGTCTAAATGAGGCGTTGGCCTCTCTTATTTATACAATTCTAGCACGTGTGGAAGTGTCTCTTCACTGGCAGGGCCGACTTCTTCTTCTGGGTGGTTATAACCACCTTTAATATATTCTGGGGCCGACTTCTTATTTAGCCTATCACAATTAGGGTTTGACCAATCCGCAAAAGGGGATTTGGTCAATTACAATGCCCGACATGATCAATCCACAAAAGGGGATTGATCTAATCAATAATAAATATATTTTATCTTTATCCACAAAAGGGGATAAGAATATTCTTCGCAGTTACACAATATTTTAACACACACACACACACACACACACACATATTAGAAACTTATATTACCTTCATAAAACTAAGTGCCAAAATACATGTCATTTGATCTGGTGCCTGGACTGCCAAAAATGGAAACTAGGTCCAACACCAGGTCCCACATATCTTCAAATGTCTGCCTTGGGGGTCAAAAGTAAAATATCTAGTTTTGCTAGAGTGGCTACAGAGCAAGCATAGATTTAAAACCTTCTTAAACATTACAGAAACAAAAATTAAAAAATAAGGAAAAATCATAGCAACATTGTTGAATTAAACGCCGGACTGATCGCTACTGCCACCGTCGCGAGGAGGAACTGGCCAGGATGGGGCAAAAACACACCCGTGTCGGCATTCTAGACAATGTTAGCAGGGCTGCTAGCCAGATAGCGAATCAAAGAGCTCTTCTAGCTTGCAACCCATCATCTCCTGGCAAAAAAATGTTGTTCCACGATGTCCCTACGAAGTTAAAAAAATAACTGAAGCTGGTCATCAGAGAACCGACGGGGATAATTCTCTTCTCGTATCCCACTGGAGTTTTCCTTTGGAACATGCGAGCTGTTGTCCATATCATTTCTATGAGCCAAAGGAATAGGAACCTCTAGTGAAGTACATTTCGCTAGAGGCGAAGCAGGGACCTCCACATTTTCCGGGTTATGAATCGTCAAAATTTTCTCTTCCACAATTTCATAGCCCCATACCTCCTCATCTTGTTGGCTTGCCGTAGGGGAAGAGGTCTGCTGAGAAGTATCAGAGAAACTGGGGGAATGAGAGATAGATTGGCAACGACCTACAGAACTACGAAAAGTTCTCGAACCCCTGCGAGGTTTTCCTTGTTCATGAGGCATGGTATAGAGAGGGAGAGGAAAAGACGAGAAGGGGAGCCAAAAGAAACCAGAAACATGAAAATAACAGAGGGAAGCCGAGTGTTTTCCAACAATGCTACCAACGAGAGGGATTATGGGCACGAAGACAACCAAGGTGAGATAAAAGAGGCCATAACCCATCAAATTGCCATTACAACACCATAAAATGGCATTCACCGCTACTGTACCAGTTTTTGCAGTGCCAATGATTGACAAGACTTATGACATTATGGTGAGCATGAGAGAAAGGTCACAGAGGTGAAAGTTGAAGTAAATGATCAACCTCGGGCAAGGAGACAAGAGCTTGGAAGCTATGTTGGTAACCGGATGGCGCATTGTCATATTGAGCTAGGTGACACCCCATTCGAGGCAACTAGAGAGAAAATTTGATTTAGACTATGATTAAGCATTTTTCTTTTAAAAAAATGTTACAATAAAATTGAATACATCTTGCAAACGAAGAGCAAGAAAATTGAGTTCAATTATGTTTAGGCACTTCACATTTAAACAAAAGTATATTACAATAGATTTGAAAATACACACCTTTCACGCTCTTAGAGAAAATTTAAGTTCAATCATGTATTTAAGGAAACGGACATTCCACTAAGATAACTCAACTTGATGCATTTAGCCTTGAAACCTTGCGTTTATGTGATTTGGTGGCCATGATTCAAAAGTCATCTATACAATTGTCACAGGCACAACCATATATATCAAACATGGAATGATTTAATTGCCCGTTACGTGAACGTCGGAGGCCATTAAGATTTCGCAGATGGCGGTTTTATCGGCTCCCAGTCTCACCCAGTACACCCAGTTGTCAATTCCCAGGAAAGTAGCAAAGAAGACTGTAAAAGATCTGTTCACCCCACGTTCGAAGTTCAATACTACTTGCGTCAATTCTCACTACAAACTGGTGGCAAAAACAAGTTCAGGATGGAGAATCAGGGCAAGTCAATGGACTTCTGTTTCAACTAATCCTGGTAACCCTTCTTCTTATCTTCTGTTTTTGAACTAGATATGCTAATGATGGAGTAGGAATTTGCATAGATATTGATAATGTGTGAAAATTTGACTAATGTGCTGGAAAAATGACAATCAATGCAATTCGACTTCAGCCAATGCGAAGACAAGACAGCCACCATAAAATAATGGAAAATTGTTGCTTTCCATGTATGGGTTTCTGATAGAATTTGAAACCAAACATAGAGTGGTTGACTGAAAAACTTATAACAGGGATATAACAGTAAAGCTTATACGATTTTTAATGATTTAGACTGCATATGTAAACTTTGATACTTGAAGTAGGCTGAGAAGACTGTTGGAGTAGTTATGTCATTATTAGTCGGTTCAACAGCACTGTATCCTTAAGTTGCTAAACATGGGGTTCGGCATTTTAAAGATTATTTTCACTGAGAAGTGGCTATTTAAGACTTTGGCAAGTTAACACAGCGAATTTAGAACCCCATTTATCCATCAACTATTTTGGCTCTAGCAAAAAAGCCTATATAAAAAACCATATATGCTAAACAAATAGAATGAAATACCAGTCATGATTTGGGAAATATACCCGAAAAGATTGAATTTCCATTAATATGAGCATATGATAGATACATATTACATACAAAATGATTGTCTCATCACTTTAGAGTCTATATATCATCAATGACAATCAAATAAATTGATTTCCATCTCTATTTCATGGTATTGAATTTCAACCTCATGAATATGGGGGAAGCCATGAATATTGGAAGCTGGGGCATAGTTAGATCCTGACGCAGACACTCTACTCAGAGAAATCTCTCCTTGAAATTACGCTCCAAACCCTTAAAACTGACCTGCAAGAAATTTGTGGCATGACTTAGCTCAAGTACAACTCCAAACCTTGCAAACATAGTCCGACATGAGGGGTTGGGAGTTGGGACTAAATTTAGAGTTGAGTTTCTTTATTTTTATTATTTTTTACTCTTTTTATAGATACGGGAAAGAATCGTTACCAACTGTATTTGGTTCGGATCTCATACATATCTGTCCTGTATCCTCTATGGATATGTATTCGAGTCGTGATTGGGTCGATACAGATCTATAAAGATCCAGGGCAGAATGGTGGATCTGGTAATTAAGGTTTAAAATTTAAATACTTGATTTCATCTTTCGGGCTTCTGTGGTGGTTACAATGTAAATACAGGGTTTCTGGGTTTGTAACCACATTGCTATTCATTATTAGGTTAGATACTAATTAAATACTAGACATTAGTAAAACTGGGGGTTAGTCCTTACGAGGCCATGATGATACGGTTTTATGTCGCACATGGCTTAAGAAAATAAGCCTTTACTCTTTGTTTCTAGCTGATCTTAGTGGGGGTTTTGTTCTTTTAATGCCTAAATTCTGGTTCATGGTACTTTGGTTTTTGAGAGGATTGTCTCACCCACTTTTGACACATGGAGCTGGCCGTAGTAATTTGCAACCCTCTTTTTTGTAAAATGCTAAATATGTACACATTGTTAATTCTTTTGGAATAATATAAGACGCATGTTTTAAAAAAAGAAGAACCCGGGGTTAGTTGAGGAGGTCACCTGAAAGTGAGCCATAAGACAACATGCCAGACAAAACAGATAAAAATTTCAAGCAAGTCTTGGCTCTTATACTTTTCATCTAGACCCTTTTTGTTTCTCACAAGGAATGGCCATATGACTATTCCCTTTTGGTAAATTACAAGTATAAAGTATTTGTGAGAAGAATACTCTGTGTTAGCTCCTGAAATTACATTTTCAATTTTCAGGGCTGTTCATGTAAAAAGGTCAACAAAATTCATCATCCTGCCACAAGCATAATAATTAAGAAATGGTCAATGTTCTCTTGAAGCCCATGGAGGTGCCCCTTAGAGAAAAATCTTTAATTTTGGTATGGGTTGATGAATTGAGATCACAGAGAGGCCGACCTCCACCCTCTTCTTTATTACTTTAAGTCATTACTGTAGGTCAAGTTTGAGGCGTACACAACCCATCCTCCGCTCTCCAAGTATTTTACTTTTGGCTTGAGTAGGGGTTGCGAGGAGCTCATCCTCAGCGCCCAAATGTTTTAATTTTGGTATGGGTTGATGAATTGAGATCACAGAGAGCCCAACATCCGCCCTCTTCTTTATTACTTTAAATCATTACTGTAGGTCAAGTTTGAGGTGTACACAACCCATCCTCCGCCCTCCAAGTATTCTACTTTGGGCTTGAGTAGGGGTAGCGAGGAGCCCATCCTCAGCACCCAAATGTTTTTGTTATCCCATGACTGGGGTAAAGGGAGGAGGCATCATTCACTTCACATCCTTGCGTTGCCTTTGTGCCACACTCCCATCCCACCTTCACTGCATCCTCCACCCCATGCTATCTTCCACCCTTGTTCCATCTCATCAATTTGACTGGGGTGGAGGGTGGAGGTAATCTATCCTTCCCATCCATTCATTTGCCTCTGCCTCACATTACTCAATGCTCTGACTACCCCACATTCCACATTACTCAATGCTCCGATTGCCCTACATTTCACATTATGGTGATGTGGACCCACACTTTGCAGCAGATTGGTAGGGGGCATCCGGGTGATGAATTGGCATGGTGGTGCAGGGTTGTTGTGACACGGACCTAAATTTTACACATGGCTGGAAGGAGGAAGTCTATGGAGATGTTATCACTTAACACTCAAATACAATGGGAAAGCACTCTTAATTATAAATTGTAAAGATCTTGTTTGCGTATACATGTGTAATGTTCCCAACCCAATCTGATTGGAACATTGGATTTTTTATTGTGTTTTACGTGTTTTCTGGTTGAGGTGTTTCATCAAACACTTTGCAGATTTGTCTTCTTGAGTTGCGCTAGGGTTTAATATTATGGTTTGATTGTGTATTTGCAGCAAGTAAATGATGTAGAAATAACCAAGGCATATACTCAACAATAATGTAAGATCAACAACACAAGAAATAACCACAAATACCTCAGATCTGATTTATTATTCATATATAGCTGACCTCATACTAAATGGAGCAGATCTGGAATACATATAATAGAATGGAGTGTGTGGATGATGATGGCTCCAAGATACACTAGAAAGATGAAGATCTAGGCTTCCAAAAGCCTCTCCAAGCTGAATACCAAGTAACACTGAAGTCCAACTGATACCCTCTGCTGTAGGTGATGCCCTCTCTGGCACAATGCGCACTTCCTGGCTGGAATAGACCAAGGGAAGTACGGCCTCCTCTCTGATGGCCTCAAAGCTCTGCAAAACTCTATGAGAAGATAGATCTGATGATGGCAAGGAGATATGAGAAGTATTTGAACCGTGGCTCAACTAGAAGACCTCCAAATGACAATGTCTCTAAGAACAGATGCGCCCCCACTAGCTGAAGCAAGCCAATAATTCAGCCTCCAAGGATATGGCCTTTAAGTCACTGAAACCAATTGCCAAACTGTGGATCGGGGACTAGGAAACCCCTATGCCAAATCTCCAAGATGTTGGGAAAGTTCTTCCCCTCCAAAACACAAGATCTCTAGTGGACAGTGTGCCCTCCTCAAGGGAGAACTCGCCCACCTGAATGATAGAGTGAATGGGCTGCAGTATACCCTCCAATACTGATGCAAATCGATGCTAGGGTGATCACAATCGATCTAGGGATGAGAACTACTGTGGGTCTAGCTTTCCCAAGCCAAATCGAATGGATCTAGTTCCTCTAGTGCGCCCTCCTGCTGGAAACCCTTAGTGATGCGCACCACTTCTCTTCTGTACTTGTAGCTGCTGTAGAATCCACCTGTGATTGAGATAGAACTGATGTAGAATGGCGAGGGAGGAATCTTTCACCTCTGTGACCAAGCTTGGATCAGGTTGGGTGGGATCTTTCACCACCGAGCTAATCTCTAGGGTTTGTTTAGTCAAAACCCTCAAAACCCCCAAGTGCATGGGCTCTCTAGCAAGAAGCCAGACATCAAAATGATAAACAACATAAATACCTCTCAAATGCCTTGACTTATTTGTATTATAGGAGGATAAATGCCCAGGTAAAACCCAGGACTGTTTACACTGAGTTGCAACTGATTTCAATGGCTGATATAACTCGAATAGACAAATATAGGCACCAATAATCAACCACTAAGAGTTCCCATGAATTGGCTGTCCAACTGACGAAGATTGCATTGAAATCATGGCTTCCAATGATAAGGAAATCACCCTTGACTGTGCATATGTCCTGCTGTAACTCCTATGCCAAATCTGCAGCTATTACTTAATGGATTCGACTTCCCAATGATGGCATGACTTCATAAAACGTTTGGCAACTCCCTTGTCTTGACAAGAACTTCGTTCCAACAATAAAATGGTGTCATGCTCAAGTCAAAGGGAAGCATTATTTAGTTTGGTGAGATCTCCAAGAGAGGGTGCGCCCCCCTTAGAGAGAGGTGGCACACTCCAAGAGGAGGCTGCCTACCTCTTGAGAGGTGGCGCCCCTCTTACCCACTTGCTGCCCCATGTGTCAAGATTCTAGAGTGTGAAGAGAGGTGGCACCTCCATCTCCCACACTTGGCAAGGGTTTCCTCACCAAGTGGTGCGCCCTCCCTCCTTGAGAAGTGTGCCCCTCTCCCTATTTAAACAAAGCACTCTCCCATGTCAAAGCTAGTTGGAGCTTGGGAATTGTGCCATTGTATTTCTATTGTATCATTCTTTTTGATTGGAATAAAGAAAGTCTTTGGAGGCTACATTGGTGTCTACTTTCATGTGTGGAGCTTCTATGTCCAATGCTTAATTGTGAGTTATAATTTGCTTATGTGTATTTCTTGCCTTTACTAGTTATTGTATGCCTTCTAAGAGGAACTATCTCTTAATTGGGTAATATTATAAAACTTGTTTGTTTAATAATCTTAATGTTTGTTTACAAGTGATAGCTTTAGTTTGCATGTTCATTTCGGTTAATGCTCATGCTTATTTCAAAGTTTCTTTGTAAGTAGCATCATATGTTTAACAAATTGTTGGCAAGGAATCTCCAAGTCTTTTGCAAATCATCACACTTGAAGAAGAGGATAGGCATCCGTTGCACTTATCTCACCCTTCAAGATTTCAAGGAGACATATCCCTTCTTGTAGATCCATCAACAAAGACTCCATTTGCCCAATTTTCCAAGGGTTTCAAAGCACTTTTCTTCTTCTCCTTCTCCATTTATAAATTATCAAATTTGGTTACTTTCAATTCATTCAAAGTAAAGCTTTCTACTTTCAAAGTGAAATCTTAAGGTTGTCTTTTCTTTTGCATGATAAGAGCAAGTAGATTAGATCACAAAGTTTTATTCATAAATCTAGCTTGCAATCTACTTCTAGCTTCAATTTCTTTTGAAATTTTTTAAAGGCTAAAGGTATTTTCAGTTCACAAAGGATTAAAGGTCATATCTAGGCATCTTTGTGATATTACTTTCTGTTTTGGGACAGCAAGTAATATCAGAAAGAAAAGACCTTTTCTTTATTGTTTTACTTAGCTCTTTTTCTTAATTTAGTGTAGTTTTACTTAGCTTTTTTTCTTATTTTTAGTGTAGTTTTACTTAGCTAAATTGTCTATAAATTTCTGTACATTGACTAACATTTTTTGCAGGGTCTTCCAATCAATTTTTGGGCATCTTTGCCCCAATTAACTTGCTGTTTTTGCAGGTTTGACGAAAAGACAAAGGGGAGCGCTTCCCAATTTTGGAAGTTTTTAAGTTAGGGGAACCCAAACCAAATGACAAGCAGTCAATGCAGTGCAACCTTTCAATGACAAGCACACCCTTTCTACTTACAAAATTGCAAAAGACCAATGCCTAAAGATAAATGGGGTTAAAGAAAGATACAACAAGTACAATTAAACAAAAGATAAATAATGATATGAGATATCCACAATGAACAAAGGAAATTACTTTAAACTTAAACCAAATAATATTATCTACAAGTTTAGATACAACATGAAATAGATGTACAATGAAGTAAACAACTAAATGATTAGATGACTATATCCAAAGAATGAAGAATACTTGAACCCAATTAACCATGAAACATTGATACATAAGATATTCACAAATGCGAGAGAACTTGAAAAGTAATATGCTCACAAGAGAGATTGCGCAATTTAGAAGTAAATAGCCTTAAAAGTAAATCGCATAACTTGAAAGGTAGAGTTACTTTGGAAATGGAAATGCTTGAAAAGTAAAACACATGGAAAAATAAATGCCTTGAAAGTAAAACTTGCACAACTGAAATGAAAGATAATTGAAACTGAAAGTGCTAATGTTGTGAAAGTGCTGTAGGTAAATTTTAAAGGATTTTAAGTCTCTCTTTAGTTAGAGGGATTTAGATTGATAGATGCAAGCCTAGAATATGTGTCTACCCCTAACTCCTACCCCTTTGACCAAAAGAATTGCTGGGTGCTGAAGAAGGAGGACAAACAAGGTCCTCCCCTAGCTCCACAAGTCAATCCAGAATGCTTCGGCGCTCAAGCAGGGAGGACACTTAGTGCCGTGAAGCTGTCCCTGGCTTACACCCCCCTGTAGCTTCCACAAGTCACCCTTTTTGATGGTGAAAGTTGTATTAGTTGGGTGCCTAATTAAACTAGATATGATTACTTCCCAACAAACAAGTTACTCCCCTAATTAGTCTAGATGTGGTTACTCTTCAAAGTAAAATCAAACTAAACTAGCCCAACGATATTGCATGGATTGGCAAAGCCAAATCACTTTGCAAGGTGTAGGCAAAAGATTAAAGTAAAATACACTAGCTTGAAATGAAAACAACAAAGGCCTAGCCTCACAACTTTGCCTTAAGGACAAAGGTGGGCAAAAGAATGTAAATTAAAAGACTTTGCTATCTCACAACAATGGCATAAGGAGGAGGACAAGCCTACCGATTTTGTGCCAAGGTGGGTGTAAAAAATAAATGATTAACTTCAAACAAAATGCAAATAAGCCTAGCCACACAACCTTGCCTTAAGGACAAGTGGGGCAAACAATAGATGCAAAACATAAAATTAAACTAATCTAGCCTTACAATTTTGCATGGATTGGCAAGGCCAAATCACTATGCAAGGTGTAAGCAAACTGAAAAGATATACAGTATAGAAATTTAACTTTTGAAAGAGAATGCAAGCCCAAGAGACTCTCTTGTGCTGCTTATAATGCTTGAAGAAAGAAGAGAAGAAGAGGGTTTTGAAACCCAAGTTTTGGAGGCTCTTTTGGAGTGTTTTGAGGCCCCAAATAGGTAGCACCTCCCCTTGTTCTGGCGAAAACCTGCAAAAAACAACGAACAAATGCTGCAAAAATACTCAAAACAACTCAGAAATTTCTGTTAGTGTAAAACATAAATTTTTAAATAAAAATCTGAACAAAAATATCGATTTTGGATGACTAAATCAGAACATAAAATGCCTCAAATCAAATGGAAATGAGAGAAGTAATATCAGAAAAATATTGGAGGAATCCCTTGGTTGAACAAGCAAATTTTCAGATCTGAAATTTGCTTCTCCAAACCCTTGGTGACCTGCAAATAAGTGAGATTTTGCTACAAAAATAATAAGGAGGTGAGTAGATCAAATGGAAATTGCAAAATACTTTTCAATACTGTTATCGCACAGTTTGTAGCAAGGATAAAAGCTTGAGGTTTGAAGGTCAAACTGGCGTAACATGAACCAATCCCACCCAATGTCACCACAATGGGATGGTTCTTTCTCTTTAGGGAGGTGAGGCCCAGGGGAGACGTCCCCGGTGACCTGGGGTTTTGAGAAGGAAAAAGGATAATAAGACAAGGATAAATTCCCCCCTTCACAAGTCACCACCGAGCAGATAGTCTTGGCTAAACAACCAATAATAAAGTAAAACCCCAAAAGAAGTACTCCTGCCTGGAACAAAGCAACAACAAACTAATATATGCAAGTTAATTCAATGGGTTAGTACTTCATATAAATATGTGACTATCTGATGAAAATATAGGCAATTTAGCAATAAATATTGACGAAGTCAATCTTTATAAATAGCAATAAAAACTATGTCACTTCACCAATAAATACTGGAACGATATGGCATTCAATGCAATAAATCAACACTTCATTCAATTAATGCCTTTATTCACCATTCAATTGCTT